>JBBCBC010000025.1:24300555-24486884 GCA_037126765.1 Stenogyne calaminthoides
GATTCTCAAATGTGGTCAAAGTCACGGTCTTTACTCTCCTTAGAATGTCATAATCTTTATCCCTAAATTCGGATGGCCTTAAATAAATTTAGACAAAAAAGTATTTCCAATTTTTGGAGATTGTGCAAAAATTCTAATCTCACCAAAAACCTGTTTCTCTTGTCCCCAACCCACTTCATATTATAATTCTTTTATAATTTTAATGAATTGTTAAATACAATGTAATCACAATAGTACTAATGGGTTCAAGAGATGATTACATGATTAACAAGTTTGTATATTTGTTTCATCTTTTAAGTTTTAAGCTGGTTTTTTACTGATCGAAATTCGACCTTTTACAAGTGCTAAAAAAGTTTGTATGGCAATTGGAAAACCCTACCCCACAAAAGTAAAGACAATTTTTCTGCCAAAAGTGTGTAGATTAAGCGCAGGATAGCATACAATATTTTATAAAGGATTCATGGTTATTTTCTATGTTTTTCTACGCTGAACATTACTAATCTAATAGTCTTTTAACATATCAGATGACATGATAACGTACATGCACTATGTAACACATTAAGATATAAATATAAACATATTAATACAATTTTATTTTGGCATTAGAAAAATCGGATTCACACACTAATGTGAAAATAATTAAGAAAGGTCAAAATATTATAAGCACCAAGTACACCATAGAAAAACAAGTTCAACGTTTTAGTGAAATTAATTGCATATTTTTTTTTTAAATGCAATTGAGTTTGCAATGATGTAATTAGTCTTAGTGGAGACCTACACTTAAATAAATTATAAATTATTTCTATAAGTGTTACTTTTTTGTTGGGCAGAATATGGAAATAAATGTTTTATTTTTCTTGACAATGTTTATCCGTCTTTTTTTTTGGATTAATTAAAAGATTAATTTTTAATGTTATTGCAAATTGATACATTTTTTTTCTCTATCGGGTGTCCATGATGGATGGCGTGGCTCGCCCGAACTTGTCATGTAGCATTACGGTTTTAAAAATTTCTTTTATTTTATTACATTATGGTGTTTTATCTACATTATTGTGGAAAATTAACGCCTATATTCGTATGTCACAATAATATAGCAAAATATATAAATTAAACTATGTAATCCTACATGGTAAGTTAAACTACCCACGCTATCCGTCACGTCAAAAAAAAAAAACATGTACCAATTTGTAAATAATATAAAAGATTGAGCTCTTTTTTTACTATAATACTAAAGATCGTGATATTAGGCGATATTTGACAAAATCATGAATTTGTTTAGAATTAACCCATTTGTTTCTCGGAATGCTTGATTTTTTGTTAAGTTTCATATTGGTAGTGATTTAGAAGCATAGATATAAATTGTAGACTCCATATAAACCTTGGAAACAACAAGAGGACATGCTTTAAAATAATTGAACGTTTAATTAATGGAGTTATAATTTTTATTTTTTTATTATCAAAGCAAATTCTTGTCCTAATATAGCTTTTAGCATTTCAAATTAATTATTAATCTGTTAGCCATTCAATCCCAACCCCTAGACAACGAAATTAAAAATAGCTCTTTAAAATAAGAAAGAATTATTGTCATACAAACCAAAAATAATTTGATGACATACATGTTCTCTATTAAACTCTAGAAAACATTTATTAGTGGAGGAGCCAAGGGCCATAGATTTTGTCCATGCCATGCTAGAATGGTTGAAGGAATTACTCAAAAAAATGAAATCATGTTTTTTTTTATCCGGCAAAGTTTATGTTTTTTTTCCTAAAGTTAGTTGTTAGTAGTTAGTATACAACAAGACTAAATCTTCCATGAAATCACCAATCCACCTCATAACCCTATAACTCCAAATTCGCTCCTAAAGAGATAGAACATGGGTCTCCCCCTTTCAAACGGAGGGCTACTTGGGCGGGAATGGGCTAAGCCCCTTGTTGTTGAAATCAAATTAAATTAATAAAGCACTATATCATGCCATCGTCACAATTTTATTTTTTCAGAAAACTAATATTTTATATGCACCAAGTGAAATGTACAATTTAATTGCATTTTTAAAAATACAATTGCTTTCATTGAAATACATATATATATTAATCATGCACGTACTTGTTTGTTCCAACTAAAAATAAAGTACATGTTTAGTGAAAACAAATGCTATCTTTTAAAAAAAATTTTGAAAATGGATTCATTCCGCCGCACAAATAAACTTGTCATTTCCTAAATATTTCAAACACTAATTTGTTTTTAGACAAATTTATATCAACTTGAGTTTATGATAAACTCTATTTTTTTAAAATTATTGTTATGTATATATTTCATCATTTATACACAAACTTTATCATTAATATGCATAAATAATATTATTATTATAATTTTTTTTTTAAATAGTGACAATATATATATAATAGTAATAGAATTTTTGTATAAAAGTGTTAAAGTTCATGGAGAGACAGTTCACTTGTTTTAAAGTTTCAGACATGCAATATCGTAGTTTTATTTGTTCGAATTTTAATAATTAAATTGGTCTTTGCAATTCAAATATCTTTCTATTTGGTATTTTACTTTACTAATAAATATGATAATATAATAAAAATATGAAATTATATATTAATTCCTTTGATCAAACTGTGGCAACTGCTAAGCATCATAAAATTTTGAAATGATTAAAGACAAAAAAGGGGTTGACCTTTTTATTTTTATTTTTAACATATGGGTTATATTTGTTTCCAATGCCATTTAGGCATGTGAAGGCTTAATCAACAAATCATTTAAAAGTTAAAAAAGTATGCCTACTTATCTTAGAACTCGTAATTAAATAATTTAATTTTTTATTTAGTGGCCCACTAATTATAATTATCATCACTTTTATTAATTAATAAATCCATGGTTTCTTAAGCCCTTCGATTGCCCTTTTGACTACAAGTCTATTTTAAGTCTTTCAGACAAGGGGCCGCTCCATGACTCACCAAATTGCTTTTTTCCTTTTTATTTTAATTTATTTCATGGCCTAATGTATGAAAAGCCTTAATTATAAATTAAATCAATTATTTACTTAATTGCAATTGATCTAGAATATAAAATTGTAATAAATAAACATCAATTTTAAATATTATAACAAATTAGACGTTCTTGCAACTTTTTCTTTGTGCCCGTGTGACTACTAGCCGACTTTGGCATCTCTTGGTGCACATTAGTCTTTTCGGACAATCCTTCTTGATGTCATGTCGCATGTCACGTGCACACATGGACACAAAGAGAACACCCGAAAGTCTAATTTACAATAACATTTAAAAATTGGTGAATTTTTTGCATTAACTTAAAGCTCTAAATTAGATAGTAATTAAGTGAAAAGTGACTATTTAATTTACCGTTGAGTTTTATGAAAATGCTTAATATTTTGAGTATATGGAAACTATTCATGCATAATTATTTAAATAGTAGATATTCAGTGAAATTTGTTATAGTATAAAATTTATTTTATTACACTTAACAAATGATCATTTTAAAACAAATCACCGTCTTCACGTTGGAAAAAAACATTATATGTCAGAAAATTTTTGAAGATTTTACAAAAACTCAACAAGTTTTCATCATTGGTATTTCTCAATTTCTCTAAATTGAGCAAAAA
The DNA here is from genome assembly GCA_037126765.1 of Stenogyne calaminthoides. Lineage (NCBI taxonomy): Eukaryota > Viridiplantae > Streptophyta > Magnoliopsida > Lamiales > Lamiaceae > Stenogyne > Stenogyne calaminthoides. The sequence goes on from JBBCBC010000025.1 coordinate 24,304,182, forward strand.
AATCAAAAAAACCACTTCATATTTTTAACTGTGTAAATCGAAATTCTATAAAATGTGAACGTAATTTAAAATAAGGTTAGTTTTAGATGCGCAAGATCACAGATTCATAAATAGTGCATTTAGAACTATGCAATTTGTTATATTGAAAGATGCAATTTATTTATATTGAAACGTGCAATTATTTTTTTCATATTAATAGTTGCACGGTTCAGTGTAAACAAGTTGCATATTTCAGTATAACAAGTTGTACGGTTCTAAAATGCACTATGAGACACCTAAGACTTAATGCACATGAGACCCAATCTAAAATAATGATAAAAATGCACTAAATAAAATTAACCAATAAACTAAATTGCAAATTTAGCTTATCGCCCTCTGTCCGTGATAAGCATTAATGTTTATTATTTTTTGCGAGCAATTTTTTTATTAGTATTTAAAAGGATAAAGAAATTTTTAAAGATGCACATAATAGATGAGAGATAGATCTATAATACCCCTCCTTAAAAATTATTTTATCATTTAAAATACTAATAAACAATTTGTTCACTAAATTAGATAATGAAGGTGGGGTGCACATTATTCCGGGGCGGAGGTTGTATTTAATTTACTGTATATATTTCATTTGAAGAATTAACATGCCCGGTAGATATTATTTTTAAAAAATAGGCCCCTAAAGTTCGAAATTCTTTAGAACCGATGGATTTGTTGGTCTCATACTAGGTAGGGGTGGCAATTCCAGGCAGCGACGTAAAACGAAATAAAAATTGGGGTTAGTGTTTTCGTTTTAAATTAATTGGTGATTTATCGTGTAAACACGATAAGGACCTAAATTTTCTATGTAAATGTTTAGGTCGTGGTTGTGTTCGTGTCAACCCGATAAGTTTGAATTAAAAATATTTTATTATACATATGACTTGAGATTTCATAATTTTATTAGAATTTTTTATCGTGTCATATCGTGTTAACGTGTATTATTGTGTCATATCGTGTCGTGTCATATTGTATATTATCAAATTTTTAATATAAATTCTATTTTAAAATTTATTTATTTTTCTTATCGATCATATCGGGTCGCGGTAAGGTCGCACGACGAAATTTTTTCTTGTTAGGTGTAATGGTAATAAAGACGTAATTCTTATCGTCGGTAGTGTTCATGTTTAATTTTATCGCGTCGTGTCACTATCGTGTGTTTATTACCCTAAACACTTAATTTGATAACCTAATTGTCACCCCTAATACTAGGATCGTCATGTAGAAGTGAATAAAAGATTCCCGGGATTTTACTTTTTCCCAATTTGGAAGTGAAGAATAAGGAGGCCCGGTGAAGAATAGAATCATCCTACTCTATTTTATTCTTCTTTCTACATTTGTAGGTGAAAATTATTAATATCCATTTAAAAAAGAGGCACACGACATGAGAGGTCTCATGGTAAGACGGAGGATAAATTGGGTATTGACCCTTTAATAATTTGGAAGGAATGTGTGATTTGTGCTAAATTGTAACCTTACTTCATGCATTAGACCTGCCTCTATACGTTTTTGTTTTTAAAGAATTAATTTGGTACTCAATTTTGTAACTAAAGCAAGAAAGGTATTAATACCACACTAGTATTGCACCCGCTTAACGCATACCGGTCATTCATCATCACCAAATATTGACAAAAATTTGTGTAAAACCGAGTTCATAGTTACTTTTTTTTAGTATCACTATTACGTCAAATGCATTATCATCGTTATGTACAAACTCTACCTTTTTATGCATAAATATATCACTAATTAAAAAATATTTATTTTAATAGTGATATTATTTATGCATGACAAGAATAGAGTTTATACATAATGATGATAAAGTAAATGTATAGAACGTTAGTTCAGGGAGGCGTTACTCAATAATAATTATCTTGTAAAGTAAATTCTATGCAAAGAAGAAATAATATTAATATATACTTATTATTATACTTTTACATTAATTGTATTAATGTTATCATGTATTTATAACATGGATACAAATATAATTACAACATAAAACATACTATAATTTTTGCCATATTTTAAAAACATATGATTTTTTTACATATTTTTAATAAATTAATAAATAACTTGTATCACTATCTTGTTATATTATAAACATTCACAAAAATATATATTTACTTATATAAGATATCTAATGTTTTTTCACAATGAATATAATTTGACAACAAATAGGCTCATTATAAACTATAAAGTGTTATAGAAATTATAATAATTTATTTATGTAATAATCCAAATAATTAATATTGTAATAATCCTAGATCTAAAGAATTTTAACAAATATAAAACATCATGAAAAAGTTGTGGCATTTGAAAATTTATTACTATAGAATTATATATTCCTAAAAACTTCATGAAAAACTATATTTCTCGTGATTATACAATCATGATCATCATTATACCACAATAGAATCTTCAATACTTGGCAGATTGTTATCCAAGAAATAACTATATAACATATGAAAATTTGTATACTTTAAAATTTGAACGATAATATAAAACATAAGGTGTCAACATAAGCGTGGGTATCAAAGGCAATTGTCTTACACCAATTTTGGTTAGAACATTAGCTTCAAGAACTCTATCACTCATCCTCATAATAACCAACCTATATGGAAAAAAAAACATTACACTACAAATTTAAAAAATTAATACATATTCAACCTTTAAGAAAATGTAAAAAAAAAAGGATTAAAATGATAATAAAAGTTCAAACTCGTGCCATTGCACAAATCTTGAGTGAACAATATTCCTCAATAAACATTATCGTGTTCCAACTTTGTGATTCGGGCCTATGATAAGGAACACCGGAATGCTTTTAGACTATTAATGAATTTTGGAGTATGCACATCTATAAAAGATGATCAACATTTAAATCAAAGACCAAGAATACTATAGAGCTCAAATAAGTAAATAATTCATTTTCACCAACCAAATCATGTGATCGATTTATGGACCTAACAACATCCACATAGAAGCAAGAGTTGCTCGCTTTCTGAAGAGTCATGATCATCCATTATGTTCTTTAAATCAATATAAATATTATAAACATTGGTTTCTATATGGGATTATCACCACCTCTCAACAAAATATCATTTGAATTGATTGTTTTCATGAGCAATATCCTACCTCGTTCCTTTTGGAATAACCTTCCAAATCGTTAGAAATCGCTCCAAACACAAATAGTCTCACTAACAAAAGGCAATCCGAGAAAAATAATGGATCGATTGATGCATAATATCCTTCAAAAATATTAAGAACTTCAATAAAATATCGATATAACATCTAAAGATTCATTCCATATAATGAGATCGGTCTTAATCAAAAAAGCTCGACAAGATGACTACCATGATTAATATTGCATGTAGAATTTTCTATAAAAGATTAATGGAATGTTAAATCTAGAATTAGCAAAGACGATTCACCTAGAAGGTTAAGTGAAATTATACCATTAAATGCTATATTAATGACTTCGCTAATAGACCTTAAACTTATTCAATGAACATCTTTCATGTAAAAATTTTTGGATCCTTTGATCCATAAACAAAGATACAATCAATGAATTTATTTGTGTATTGATTCATAAGTTGTTCACCTCTAAGTCTACTCATAGGAAACAATTTGTCTTGATCTATTCGAGGTGTAATTTAAATACAAATTTAAATAAATAATTTACTATTAGCATGAATTAACCTATTAATTCAAATAACAAATAACCAACAACATACATATAAGACAAATTAATTCACGTAAAATCCTACACATATTAAGATGCGGGAGTTTACATGAATCTTACCCTCGTAGAGAGACAATCATTGAGAAGTTGGAATGGATCAACCCAAGTGTCTTCTCAAGTATTCCCTAAGCCCTTGCTCGTTTATCCGGTGAAGATACTCACGAACAATTATAACAAAGGAATAAAGAAAATATTTATTATACCACCTTTGTGGATTTCAAATTTTTTCAAGACTGGAATTATGTAGGGGATGAAAAATTCATCCCCTATTTATAAGCATAAGGGGTGAAATTTTTAGGTCAAAAAATAAATATGGGAAGATCTTTAATTCTTGTGCAAGAAGTAATCTTGAATATATCCAATATATTCTCTTTCCCATAAATAATTTTCCACAAAAATCTCCCTCCTTATTTAATGCAATTTTCGAAAAAAAAAAAAAAACAAGCCAAAAAGTTAAAGTCAATGATTCTTGAATTTATGAGATAATCTTGTATTCCAATAATATTTATCTTCTTGCCATAAAATCTTTTCAAGAAATCTTCTTCTTTCTTTTCTTGATATTTTCAAAAATAATAGGAAAAAATGGGCAACAATTATTTATTTTATTTTAATCATCTTTTCATTAATGCATTCATGTTCAGCTACTTGAGGGCCTTTAGGAGAATTAATATTGACCCTCAACAGTTTCTAAATTCCAATATTGAGCCACATTATTATTCGGCTCATTAATATTAATTTATTCCACTATAAAATTAATATCAGACTATCCATCTTAATCCATATTACGATAATACGGCTCTCGTTATTATTTTTTAAGTGTTTAAGATTATTTGTCCACTAATTAATTAAGCATTTGAACGCTTTAAATTAATTAACATCATTTTTCCTTGGAATAAGGACGGCTAACATTATTATCCGTCCACTGAAATTAATCCGCTTTGCAAGATTTGGTATGATAAAACTTTTGAGTCCACCAAGGGACTAATCACACAAGACTTTCCAAGCACCACGATTCTCAGATCAAATCTTAGCAATTGTCATGTAATTAATAATATTGCTCAAAATACAAAGTATCGAATCGCTCTCGATTCTCAACCCAACATAGATCAAAAACAATAAATATTAATTACACACAATCATATTTTGACAGAGATTAAAAAATCAATAACCATCGAGGTCTAATTCTTCATCCTCTGTAAGTCAAGACGAAGAATTTATCCTCTCTGTGTAGTCCACTTCAACGCATCATTATGCACTAGTATAATCTCTTGGCCAAGACAAGTCAATCGAGCCTTACACATCAACCTCTACCAATGGAGTGTTCAATTTCATAAAGTTGTTAATATGTACTTATTTACAAGAAACTCGCTAATGATGATCTTCGTGATCTCGCATCGCCACAATAACTACAATGTAATTAGCACTAATATTGAACGGTTTTGAAATAAATAATTAACATTCATTCATATTTAAAGCAACAAAGGATAAAAGATGTATTCTAGTAGAATAATCTCAAGATTCAGTCTGTTATACAAAGTAAAAGCATACTTTCACGTATAACCCCAACATACTCATCAAATACTTATACTCAAACTTCAATTCTCGATATGCATTTAATAATATATGATATAAATGAAAAAGAACACAGAGCCATAAGACTACACATGTCAACAGAGGTCGGAGCTGGAGAGAAAAACTCTCTTAGGGACAAAACCCTTCATAAAGAGAAAAAAAGGTCACTTCAAAAAGATGATATAAAATACCAAACTAATGAGAGACACGGGTATAAACTCGTGACATGTCTTAATATAATTGATCTATGAAAAACTCCAAACAACTACCAATCCATATCTCTCAAGTGTTCAACTTAGCAATGATGTTTGCAGCCATATTAGCATCTCAAAAAATATGCGACACCTTAATTTCCATATCTCGCCTGAGCTCAACAACGATGCTCAAAAATCTCTGTAAGTGCTAAGGAACATCGATCCTCCATCCTTCCAAAGCTGGCACAGCCAGTTTCAAATCAGATTTGATCCAAAGCTTCCTCCAGCCATTCACAGTTGTCATCCAAATAACTAAAAGACCAGTCATTAGTTCTGCTTCAAACAGATATCCTCACCCAACTGGGCTCGTGAAAGAAAAACAACAAAAAACCCCGACAATTTTGAAAAATACTACCTGAAAAAAGATCAAGTAGTAGGCCTCCATTTCACCATTAGAATGCGAAGAGGAGGTCTCGTATGACTCTGAACTCGTAGTCGATGTAGAATCTAAGTCTCAGTAGGCGATCCATCCATAGCACCAGAAATCAAACTCTCGGACTCCTTAACCGCAACCAGAGTACGAAGGATGCATCCTGAAATGGAATGAGTGATATCTTAAATAAAATTCTTTTTTCTGGACCACCACAACACTCATACGGTATCCATAAATGCCACCCTCCATAAACAATGAAGTAAAAGGGCTAAAGTGACCTCAATGAGCCTAAAAGAAACACTAAGAAATTCAATCTCATAATCAGAAGACAATAGCAATAATTTGTATGACTCACCCAAAACTTGCTTTGAGAAAGAGCAATGTGCTAGAATGTGATCTAGATTATCCTCATCATAGTAGCAAAGTGGAGATATGGTAGACTAAGAACCCCAATCTTTAAAAAGCTCAACAAAGACGAAGTTTCTTAATTGCTCTCCAAGCCAAAGTACTCCTACATTGTGCAATAAAAGAACCTCAAATCCAAGAAGGCCAATTGACCTTCGAAGGAAGATCTCAACATAAAATAGGCAACTTTGGAGGAAAGCTCACCCGAGAAAATATAGGTCAAATTCTTTTGATCTTCATCAAAACCAACATACCTTTCAAAGAGAATGCATAGTGATTCCGGGACAATGATTTTATCCACAATGCAATACTCAAGCCAATTGTCCATCCAAAATTAAAATCCTTAGTTTTTGCATAAGATCCATCTCAATTCTCAAATATCCCAGAGACACATGACATCCGATTTCAAGCCATAGATGACACTCTATGAAAATTTTGGGGTTGGCCAAAAAGTGCATAAATAACGATCATGAACCACCTTTATCTCCTCAACTTCATTCCTCATGAGGTCCTTAAGAAAGTTTGCAAATGAAAAGATTCATTTGCCACTTTAATAAACTGATCTTCAAACCTCACATTGTTAAGAGAAACACAATACTTAGTCTCAAAAACTCGAGCAAAACCTGTTTGTTTACATGTCATGTCCACAAGAAGTTCCTCATTACCGCCTCAATCCTCGAAAGAAGAGTTGTGGTCCATCTATAAACCATATGCACAAGAGAAGAATCAATAACACTATTATTCAAACATTTGTCATTAACAATCTATTCGAGATAAAAGAAAATTAGAATTCAATTATGTTATCAACATTCCCTCATAATTCTGCAAACAATTACCAAGACCCCGCAACATATTATCAATCTCTATAAGACAACAGTTCTTGATTTCTTCATCATCCATCATTAAACAATTTTTTGTTTATATAAAATATTAATTATTATTTAAAAATACTAAATGTAAAATTGTAGAAGGTTCGCCATTTTCTCTCTTGAGGACTAAGTGTAAAGTACTCTCTTTGACTAACAGAACTATGTGGTCTAGATCTATCCACCCTAGTTGCCTCAAAAGGAATATCCTCCATATATTCATCCTCGTCATAGGGAAAACAATAGATATTGCAAACCAATGTACGACAGTTTCAATTCAGTAATGCGTTGAAGTTTACCACAATAGGTTTCAATTATAATATCACGATCACTGCCATCTTCAACAACAACAACCTCAAACGTAGTGGGTAAGTTATACTTTCTTGGATCACATCATCTTTTAGCAATCAATCCATAGTTAGTTGGAATATACTAGCACGTAAACACGTAATACATGCGCAGCGTAAATTAATAGTTCACCAACAACGAACAGTTAATTGCATAAATGAGTACGAATAAACATAACGAGGAATATTACAGTAATTCATATGCAGTTTTCTCTACTACGGTATCCACGTAATCCCCTCGTACGGACTTGCACAGATTTGCCAGCGTTGAATCTGAGACGGAATTTGCTAGGAAAATTCCTACTCTAGAATTTATGGAGAAATTAGGTTTTCTTGTAGTGATTAATGAATCCCTAGGATGTCTTATATAATGGGGAAGCCCAGCTTAAAGATTAAGCAATCTTTATTAGGAAGATATTTCCTAATCTTGCAAATCATATCTATTAGATATGATTCCCCTAAATATATTTTCCTACAATAATATTCCATATATTATTTTGGGATTCTTATTTAATTAAATATAATTTAATTAAACAGTAATAATAATTAATTCCAAATTAATATTATTAATTAATTCTCCATAAATTAAATATTAAATCCAGTTTAATACTTAATCAACCAACTATAATCCGTAAAAGGAAATTACTTGTTGTGTGTCCCATAGGCACTCATATATCGAGAGATTAGTCAAACTAACGGTCTTAATTGAACTCTAGACAATAAATCAGACATTCTCAATATATGAGGTATGTTGCGAGAAACGTGCAACTATCTGTAACTATAATATGGGTTATTGTGATATCTTCCTTTCATTCACGAATACTCGATTAGTCTTGAACATGATGAAGTGTCTATTCAAAGAACTTAATCATATTATCTATAATCATTAATTGATCACTAATGTCACACTTGGCCACAAAGTCCAAGTTGACGTGAATTGACCAATGATTTTGATCCAATTATGATGAGAAGATGAATTATTCTCTCTAAATCCACTTTGAGGAATGAATCCTATTCTTGGCTCAACTACCATGCACATGCACTTCGTGATGAACCCAATCCAAGACATATCTACCCATGGAAGGGTGCAAGTGTCGGTCATGGTCAAAGTTCATCACTCCACACATGTCGTGCGTATTGACCTCAAGTCAAAGGAGTATCACATCGCTCCCACTAACCGAGATGCATGTAGACACATATAGTGGAACTACATCAAACGGTTTCTCGAATGGGTACACCAATACCCTCTAAGGTATATGTGCATCCATCATGACATACTTAGTATCTCGTAGTAAGTGAGATCTTACTACACACTCTAAGAGTATGATGTAGATCGCACACCAATCTCAATTGCATCATATCTCATTCTTGATGATCCTTGATCGGGGCTATTTGAGAATCATGCTTAAGTCATCTGAGTTCTCACAATCTCAATGACAACAGTGATTCATGGGAACACAGGTAAGTACAAATGCAAACAATCAAACATAATATTCAAACAAGTATAACGCCATACATTTAATATTAAATAAACAATAATATTAAACCAATACTGAATATTATCTTAGCATTATGTCCTTACAAAGGATTGTCTCTAGGACACTAACACTAACATAGATACCTTAGAATGTCCTTAGCAGAAACTGCCTCTAGCTTCTCGAAATTTATTTGCCTGTAAATTATAACGATCGAACATATCCTTAAGATCAACTACTATTTCAACATGTAATGTATTAATGTTCGGATCTAAACGTAATTATTAAACATAAAACATGATGTCAAATTTGTTGGGATTATACTGAAAAGTATGTTTTTTACTTTGTATAATCGAAACTCAATTTTCAGACTTATTTACTGAAATAAATTGTTTATCACTGATGCTTTAAATATGATTGAATGTTACATATATTTACTACATAACTGTTCAATAATTCGTACGTGTTACATTGTAGTTAATTTAGTGATACCAGATCACAGAAGATTAAATTAACAGTCCCTTGTAACTAAAAGTACGTCATTCATTTACCTAGATGGAAATGAACAACCTCATCGCGAAGGTTGAGGTGTAAGGCTCGGGAATTGGTTTGTCTTGACCAAGAGATTACACTTAGTGCATGACCGATAATCGAATAGGACCTTGGAGAGGATAAATTCTTCAAAACCTAACAAGGAAGAATTAGACCTCAAATGGTTCGTTGTTTCTTAATCTTCGCCCCTTAAATAGATCACGGGATTGGTAACTATTGCTTTGACTTATCATGGGTAAATTAATCAAAGAGATTCAATACTTTTTATCTTGGGGCAATATTATTAGTCACATGTGATTGCTAAGATTTAATACTGAAGAATCGTGCGTGTCAGTACGCTTGTTTGATTTGCCCCCCTCGGGAGGTTCTTAAGCTTTATCATATCAAATCTTGCAAGTGGAATTAGTTTAAAGATGGATAATAATGTTGAACCGCTTTCCTCGACCAAGGATAAAAAGATGTTAATTAATGGAAAGCTATTTCAAAGTGGCTTGGAATTAATTAATGGGCTAGATAATCTTAAACACAAGAAATAATGACCCAGAGCCATATTGATCGTAATATGGGTTAGATGGATAGGCAATATTAATTATTTAGTGGGATTAATTAATATTTATGGGCTTGAATTATATTGTGGCTCAATATTAGATATTCAAGGTCCATTAGAAGGTCCAATCTTAATTCTCCTAAAGGCCCCCTGAGTAGTCCAACAAATAGTCCAATAACTGAAAAAGGTGATTAAAATAAAATAAATATTGTTGCTTAATTTTCCAACTAAAATTTCGAAATTTATAGATATGTTGGGGAGAAAATTTTTTTGAATTTTGTTATGGAATGAAGATATGTATTCTTGGAATACAAGATTATCTCATTAAATTCAAGAAATCTCCCACTTAGGTTATCTATATTGAAATTTTCGAAAAATTAGAAAATAAAGGGCAAGAAAGATTTTCTTGATTTTCTTGAAAATATATTATGGAAGATATGTATTTCTTGAAATACAAGAAAATCTCATAAATTCAAGAAGATCCAAATCTTGGTTTCTTGCAAGCCTTGTATTTTGAAAAATCTATATTATAGAGGAGGTGGGATTTTGTGGAATATTTTAATTATGGGAAAAAGAATATAGGAGATATATTCAAGATTTCTTGGTGATCAAGAAAAGTCTTTTTCCACATTTGTTTTCTCTTGAAAAAAATCGACCACCTCTCACCTATAAATAGGGATGATTGTTTCATTCTCAAGAACAATTCCATGTGGCCGAAAAATTAGCAAATCCACATGTTGGTGCAACAAAGTTTATTTTTTTTCCTTTTGTTAATTGTTCAACAAGTGTCCTTCCACCGGATAGTTGAGCAAGGGCTAAGGGAATACTTGGGAAGTCCTTTTGGTTAGTCCGTTCAACCTGAATTCACTACCATCCCGAGAGGTACGTTCACGTAAAACCCAGAGATTCCCATGCATAGGTTTTACATGGCTTATTATATGCATGATATGTTGTTGCAATTATTATTTGAATTAATATAGATTAATTCATGCTAGTAATAATTAAAGAATTAAATTTGTATTTAAATATTCACCCTTAATAGATCGCGGTGCAACTCATTCCCCAACACTGTATCGTGAGCCACGGTTTTGACTCTAATTTTTTAAATTGTAATTTAATTATTGGCATTAAATTTGAAATCGATAGTAGAACTATTAGATCTGTTTTTGCGGTATCCAATTGCCATGGATTTTAATGTGTTTATTTATGCATGCATATAAATTGTGGTTTTAATTGATTCGCTCAGATTTGTTTTGCTCGTGATAGAAAATCCACTAAGTAGACTAGGACGGTTTGACGGATCAATGTAATAGACTAGTCTAGATCTAGGTTTATTTATTTTTTGAAAATAAATTGTAAAATCCGGGACGAAACAAGAGACGAAGAATTAAAGGACAAAATCTGCAATCCCGGCGTAGGGCGGCACGGGCACGGCACGCACGCACGGGAACACGGCGAGGTCGGGCGCCGAGCTGAAAAGGCTGGAAAGCGAGAGCAAAATAGGGCGCGTAAAGACGACGCTGGTACGACGCAGATCGGGCGAAGCGGACGGGCGGCCAAGACGCGGGAGCGAAGTGGGACGCGTGGTTCGCCGAGGTCGAAAGTGGGCGCGGCGGAGGAGCTGGAGCGAGGCCGCCGCCGAGGAGCCGCGAGACGCCAAGGGCGCGTCGGGGCGACGCCGAGACGGTCCAGGGCTAAGTGGCCGGATGGAGCGGCGGGCGCATCTTTTTGCGAGCTACTTTGGGCGTTCGAGACGGTATTTTTTTCGAGACGATCGAGTGGGAGAAATTCAAGGCGGTGTTTTCTTCAAGATCAAGCCAAGAAAAATCAAACCATGACAATTGGATAATTTGTGCCCAATATGTTTATTTTTTCATTTTTTTTTGATTTATTTTGTACTATCTTATGCTTTATTTAATTTGTTTAAATGTGTTTGAATGAGGGTTGCCCAAATGGAAAAATCTCATCTTCAAAATTACTAAGTATGTTTAAATAATTAATTGACAATTTTATTAGGATAATAAAATTGAATTAATTTTGACCTCCATGATTTATTCATTTGTGAATTCTTTTGGAGAAATTCCCTCACGGACGGTCAAAAGATAGCTTTTCACATGAATGAATTCCAAACGGATGATTGTGGGTTATTACTAGTGGTGACGTATGACCTCCCCACGAGGCTCGATCAAAGCAAAATAGTGATCCTCAGATTTAATTATGGTTATTACTTAGGTATAAAATTGATATGCATACATTCCCCAAGTCCCCGTTAATTTTATATTGGTCAAGGAGCCAACTATTAATCTGGATGTTAAAGGTTTTGTAATTGTTCTTGTTTGTAAATCGTTGAATGTGTTTAAATAATGACCCACCCCACGTGGTTTTTATTTAAAACTGCTTTTGAGATGTTACGATGCATGTTCATATTTTTTGAGATTTTAATATGATGCATGTGATCGAACCTTTGATATATTTGTGCTTATGCATGTTATTATTTATTTTAGTTCATCATGTCGCAACCTTTTAATCCTACTATTATATACACTCAAAGAACACCAATTAACCGGAGAAAACTATAATATTTGGAAACAAAATATGAGCTTTGTCCTACCCGACAAAAAACATTATCGATTCTGATACCCCAAGCCCACGTAAGCCTATTGATGAATCATCCGACGCGCAAGACATGAGTATAATATTTGGGGAGGGCCAATGAATCCATGAAACGTGTAATCTTGACTTCACCGCCTCGATGATTTGAAACACATTCATGAAGGTGTTGAGTCCGTTCGGAAATTATGCAAAGTCTTGAAGAAATGTTTTTAAAAAAAGACCACATGACCGTCGGTTTAAAAATGACGACGTGCATTTAGGGAAAATGGCCGAGGGAACACAGAAAGGGAGCATGTTCGTGAGTCAAACACCATTTTCTAAAACCGGCTTATCTCTTTAACTAAGTTATTGTGATGAGGCCCAAATCGAATTTATGTTGCTTACTCGCCTAAGGAGCCGATGGATTTTATTGTGGTTTTGTTATGAGTGATCACATATTTACTATGGATAATCTACAAGAAGTCTTGGAGATAGTAGAGAAGCATTTAGGAAAAGAAAGACGAAGCATTGGTGACTAAATGTCTTTTTTCTCGAGATCTAGGCGATTGGAAGGCAAGTCTCAAGAAAAGGAAAGTGGTCGAACCAAAGAAAAACTCATCACTAAGAAAAGTGAGAAAAAGACGGTGCCACGGTTGGGTGTCAAGAAAGGACCAAAAAGAAATATGTTTTAATTAAGGGAGAAAAGGACATTGGAGGTCACTGTTCCAATCCCAAAAGGAAAGGAAAGGAAAGAAAGGTAATCCTCACTCACTAGTTGTTGAAACTTGTTTAGCGCAAGATGCCTCCCATTTATGGGGGTGGTGGACTGGGATCCATCGATCATGTTTGTTTTACATTCTGGGGGTTCAAACGGACCCGAAACAACTAAGTGGAAGTGAGATCCTCATCACATCGGGCAATGCTACGAGAGTGGCAAAATTAACGGGAGAAGTGCACTGTTTTTTTTGAAGACAAAGTTTTAATTTTAAGAGATGTTTTCAGACGTCCGAGTTTTAGAAAGAATTTGATTTTTCGGTTCTAAACTTTTTCATGATGGATATTCGTTATTTTTTTAATAAAGTTGTTATCATTTCTCTTTTGATAAATTTATCTGTCATGGAACGTTGGCAAATAATCTCTATACAATTAACTATGCACACCACTCACGTAAATGCATCCTATAACACATCAATTGTTTTTTGAGAAAAGAAAACGTTCATCGACGCGTGAACGAGACACTTTTTGGCATCTAAGATTAGGTCATATAAATCCAAAGAGGATCCAAAGGTTGGTGAAAGACGGTTCTCTGGAGCTTCTCCAAGTTGAACCATTTCCCTCGCGAATCATGTTTGGAGGAAAATGACCAAGAGGGCATTTGGAGCCAAGGAATAGGGCCAAAGAAGTGTTAGAGATCGTTCACACGGATGTATGTGGTCCAATGTCAACCAAAGCAAGAGGAGGTTATGAGTATTTTCACTTTCATTGATGATTACTCAAGGTACGGTTATATTTTCCTTATATATCCGAGACCTTGAGAAATTCAAAGAATTTAAGGCTCAAGAGAATCATAGGGAAAAAAGGTATCAATCTCTACGATGATCGTGGGCGAATACCTCAAAGCGATGAGTTTTTGAACTACTTATCCGATGAAGGGATTGTATCTCACCATCAAGAATTTACCCCTCAACAAAGCGGGGTTGTAGAGCGAAAAGAAGAACTCTTTGGAAATGGTTAGGTCCATGATGAGTTATCTTGGATCTTCCCAAGTCGTCGGGGTCATGCCTTGAAAGCGGCTTATATTACGAACTTGGTGCCATCCAAATCGGTTCCCAAAACTCCCAAAGAATTGTGGACGGGCGCAAACCTAGTATGAGACACATGAGAATTTGGGGTGTCCGCCCACGTGTTGGACAAGGAGGCGGTAAATTGGATCCTCGATCGTAATTAAGGTTGTTTGTAGGATACCCCGAGGGAACAAAAAAGGGTGTATGTTCTATGGTCCGAAGATCAAAAGGTGGTCATCAAGACCCACTTTAGATTTTTGGAAGAAGACTATATGAACCAAACAAAACCCGTATGAGATTACCTTAAATGAGCTTAGAGGGTAAACCTCGAAGGCTAATCGTATACTAGATGATGATATACCAAACGACACGTTTTTCACAACCGAGCCTCGTCGTCAGTGGGAGGGTTGTTAGACAGCCCGCGAGATTCATGGGAATAGGAGAGTCCTCGGACTTGATTCCTGACAAGACAAATCGAGACTCCATGGACATATGACGAGGCACTCCAAGATAAGGATGCAAATTTCGGCAAACAAAGAATGAATTTAAAATGGGTTCTATGTTTCATAATAGAGGGTGGGAGCTAGTCAAACCACTTAATGGGGTCAAACCCATTGGATGCAAGTGGGTATATAAGAGGAAAAGAGAACCAGGACGGGAAGGTTGAAACCTTTTAAAGCAAGACTAGTGGCGTTAAAGGTTATACTCGTAAAAGAAGGGATCGATTATGAGAAAACTTTTTCGCCAGAAGCCATGCTTAAGTCCATCCAGATTCTCTTATCGATTGTTGCGACTTCGACTTTGAAATCGGGCAAATGGATGTCAAGACAAATTTTCCTTAATCTGGAGTCTTGATGAAGAGATCTATATGCAACAACCCCAAGGTTTCATTGAAACAGCCAAGAACATCTTGTTTGAAGCTCAAGAAGTCCATTTACGGACCAAACAGCATCCGAGCTTGGAACCAATGTTTTGATCATGTTATAAAGTCTTATGGGTTTGATCAAAACGAGTTTGAAAGTTGTGTGTATAAAAAGTGTGTCGGAATCGCATTGGTATTCTTAGTACTATATCGTGAGATTTACATTCGATCATCGGGAATGATGTGAATGTGTTATCGACGTAGCGGTATGGCTTTCAAAACAGTTTGATATGAAGGACTTAGGGGAAGCGGGACACATCCTTGGGATCAAGATCACCGAGATCGCAAGAAAAGGATGATAGGCTTATCGCAAGCTTCATACATAGACACTGGGATTGAAACGCTTCAAAGATGCAAGATTCCAAGAAAGGATTCGTACCTTTTCGTGCATGGAATCCATCTATCCAAGAAAATGTCCCCTAAGACTAAAAAGGAGATAGATTACATGAAAGGCATTCCTTATGCTGGTACGCCGGAAGCCTTATGTATGCAATCTTTGTGTACGAGACCGGATATTTGCTTTGGCGTAGGCATGGTGGCAAGATATCAAAGTAACCCCAGGAAAGAGCATTGATGACAAATAAAAAACATTCCAAGTATCCGAAAAAGAACTCGAGGATAGAATGTTGGTTTATCACCGTAGTCCAATCCCCATCGCCACACACGGACTCGGATTTCCAATCGACGTAGACCGAAAAAATCTACCTCCCAGTAGTGTGTTTTGCATGGGGGAAGGAGCCGTGACATGGAGAGAAGCGTCAGTAAAATGCGTCGCAGATTCTACCATGGAAGCCGAATATGTAGTCGCTAGCGAGGTAAAAATGAAGAAGCGGTTTCGCTCAAGCACTTCCTAGTGGACTTGGATGTGGTTCAATTTGCCCAAAGAGAATCATTCGTTTACAGACAATTCGAGCGATTGCAAATTCAAGGAACCAAGAGCCCACAAAGCCAAAGAAACACATAGAAAGGAAATACCATCTTATACGAGATATCGCGTAAGAGAGGAGATATAGATGTGGAAAAGATAGCGTCTCGAGGACAACCTAGCAGATCCATTCACAAAAAGTCCGCCTCTGAATACATTCGAGAGACATGTGGAAGGAATGGGTGTCAAGACCGTTGTCAACTGCTTTGAGTATAAGTGGGAGAAATTATTAGGTTCGTGTAGGTGACATTAGATGTCACGGACCACGCGAGACATGTTGTAGTATACTTAAAAGCGGACTTTGAGTATAAGTGGGAGATTGTTGGGATTATAATTGAAAAGTATGTTTTTACTTTGTATAATCTAAACCTAATTTTTTCGGACTTATTTATCGAAATAAATTATTTATCAATCGATGCTTTTAAATATGATTGAATGTTACATATATTTATTGCAGATAACTGCTCAATAATTCATACGTGTTACATTGTAGTTAATTTAGTGATACCGGATCAAAGAAGATTAAATTAACAAATTCCTTGTAACTAAAAAGTACGTCATTCACGACCTAGATGGAAATGAACAACCCATCGCGAAAGGTTGAGGTGTAAGGCTCGATTGGTTTGTCTTGACCAAGAGATTACACTAGTGCATGATTCGATGCATCGAATAGGACCTACAGGAGGATAAATTCTTCTTTAAATCAACAAGGAAGAATTAGACCAAAGTGGTTCGTTGTTTCTTAATCTTCGCCCTTAAATAGGATCACGTGGGATTGGTAACTATTGCTTTGACTTATCATGGGTAAATAATCAAAGAGATTCAATACTTTTTATCTTGGGCAATATTATTAGTCACATGTGATTGCTAAGATTTAATAATAAGAATCGTGTGCAGAACGCTTTTGTTTGATTTGCCCTCTTGGGAGGTTCTTAAGCTTTATCATACCAAATCTTGCAAGTGGAATTAGTTTAGGTGATGGATAATAATGTTGAACCGTTTCTTTCGACCAAGGATAAAAGATGTTAATTAATGGAAAGCTATTTCAAATGGCTTGAATTAATTAATGGGCTAGATAATCTTAAACACGGAAATAATGACCGGAGCCATATTGATCGTAATATGGGTTAAGATGGATAGTGCAATATTAATTATGTAGTGGGATTAATTAATATTTATGGGCTTGAATTATATTGTGGCTCAATATTAGATATTCAAGGTCCATTAGAAAGTCCAATCTTAATTCTCCTAAAGGCCTCCTGAGTAGCCCAACAAATAGTCCAATAAATGAAAAAGGTGATTAAAATAAAATAAATATTGTTGCTTAATTTTCCAACTAAAATTTCGAAATTTATAGATATGTTGGGAGAAAGATTTTCTTTGAATTTTGTTATGGAATGAATATATGTATTCTTGGAATACAAGATTATCTCATTAAATTCAAGAAATCTCCCACTAGGTTATCTATATTGAAATTTTTGAAAAATTAGAAAATAAAGGGCAAGAAAGATTTTCTTGATTTTCTTGAAAAGATATTATGGAAGATATGTATTTCTTGAAATACAAGAATATCTCATAAATTCAAGAAGATCTAAATCTTGGTTTCTTGCAAGCCTTGTATTTTCGAAAAATCCATATTATAGAGGAGGTGGGATTTTTGTGGAATATTTTAATTATGGGAAAAAGAATATAGGAGATATATTCAAGATTTCTTGGTGATCAAGAAAAGTCTTTTTCCCACATTGGTTTTCTCAAAAAAAAATCGACCACCTCTCACCTATAAATAGGGGATGATTGTTTCATTCCCAAGTACAATTCCATGTGCTGGAAAAATTAGCAAATCCACATAAGTGGTGCAACAAAGTTTATTTTTTCCTTTTGTTAATTGTTCGACAAGTGTCCTTCCAACGGATAGTTGAGCAAAGGGCTAAGGGAATACTTGGGAAGTCCTTTTTGGTTAGTCCGTCAATCGAATTTTGTCATCCCGAGAAATGCGTCACGTAAACCCGTAGATTCCGCATGCGTAGGTTTTACGTGGCTTATTATATGCATGATATGTTGTTGCAATTATTATTTGAATTAATATAGGATTAATTCATGCTAGTAATAATTAAAGAATTAAATTTGTATTTAAATATTCACCCCGAATAGATCTGTGCAACTCATTACCCAACAAAATTTTTGAACCATCAAAAGAATATATTTTTTTGTTAAGTAATTTAATATGGAAAGAGAATTACATAACAATATGAGTTTTATTTGAAATTTTATTATCGGAACACCGGTGGAACACCCATAATATTAAAGCTCCTATCGATATTACCACCCAATGAAGTAACGGAAAACATATTGTTAAAAGCACGAACATTATCTAAATAATATTTTCTCATTACGCTATTACCCTATATTAAGTCTCTAAAAAGTTCAGGAAATTCTATTTTTCCCTGAGTACAACACAATAAAACTTTTGGTCGTTCTGAAACACGACTGAATTTTAACCTCTATCTATACCAGAACAACACACTACAATATTGACAACAATGAGTAGGATCATCAATATCCCAATAATAAACAACTATATAATAAAAAAAATGATAAAAAAAAAAGTGATCTCTTGACACCAGAATCAGGTTGATTAACGTCAACAATTTCAACACCTAAAGGTATTAACTTGCTAAAAGGTGTTGCATCATCATAAATAGAGTCGGCCTACAGTATATGTAATAGACAAAAAAATTATTAAACATGAAATAATTCTAAAAAATAATATGAATTAATATGTTGTACAAAATTTTAAATATATTTAGCTCTTGAAACTGTCATAATTTCGTCTATTGGTGTGGCTTGAATTTTCTATACATAAATATTGTAATTTTTTAAATAAAACTCATATACAAAATTTGTTTATTGTAATGTGATGACTTACTTGTTCTTCATTAAGAGAACTTGAATATATTCAATATAGACGAATTAGTATTCAATCAAGCTTAATTTGGATCCTAAATAACATGACTCGGTCAAGTAAATCATGCAACTTGATAGGAGTAACCTCATTCTCATCCTATAATGATACGTGTAAAGAATAAAAATATATATCATTCCTCTTTTATATATTCCAAACACATATGTATAAACATAATGTAAACAATATAAAATAAAAAAATATCATTTTAATTTAAATAAAGTTAAATTTAAATATATATTAGTTAAAAATTTAATTTTCCATTTTAATACTCAAGCATTGTACTTTTTTTTATTAATAATTTTAGTTTCAACAATCGTTCACTTATATAGCTACTAATTATCTTATAAGATTTAATTACAATAGTTATATTAAGTTTATCATTTCATTGAAGTTTGTTTCTTGTGATATTAATTAATATTGAAACAACTTTATATAAATATTAAAAATAATTTTTTGATACATTTTTAAATATAGCTACAAAAAATATTCATAATAATATAGTAAACAAAAATTACAGGAAACAACAATCTTAATTTAAAAATTGAACATTTTCAACATTAACTGAATTATTCTAGTAATAATATTATATTTGTAAATATAATCTTATATTAACATACTTGTTTCTTAATTTTGCAGTAACTCTAATGCCTTTTTATGAATCAAATCAAAGCAAATATTATCCAAAATATTTAGAGTAGTATGGTTGGAACTATCGAATGTGAATACTTTGATTTTGTACTTTAAAATACATACAGATTATAGGAATATTAATAAATAAAATTAAAGGCAAAATAAATAATTAAATTTGTATATATTAGTTAGTTTAATTATAAGCATGCAATTACAATTGATTTACCTTATGATCATCGAAATTTTATCCTTTCCGCAATTAGAACAATAAAAAATTTCATTGTCCTTGACTACCTTGCGAATCTAACCTATTCATTATATATTAAAATTAAATAAGTCATTAAGATTTTTATTCGTCCTTAAATACAAACTTTGAATTTGAAGAATTGTGTCTATATATGCGAATTAAAACTTCGAACACCACTAACACTCTCAGTTAGAAAACACCAAGAGAAGTTCCAAACACTTCTTTATTTTTTGAAATGGCTTGAAAACTAAAAATAAATATATTATAAATTATAGCTATATAAAATAATAAAATTATAAATTCAAATAAAAGATAAAATAAATTTATGATTGACAGTGTGTGTGCGTGTATTTTCAGAGTGTTGTTGAAAATGTTATGCAACATGTAAAACAACATATGACAGCGGAAGTATAAAAACGCAGTGCAAAGGATTTCAAAATTTTGTATAGTCTGTAATCCAGACTATATGAACCTCATGGTTAAAAACATCACTATAACAAGTAGTGAGATACACAAGAACCTCTTACAAGATCTTAAAAGGTGTAATGAAAAATCACACACCAAAAATTAATCTATTCAATCAAGTAATAAGTGATCTTATTCAACCTAAAACTTGATCTAATAAGATAAAATCAATACTGATGGGAAATGTTGGGATACACTCGACCAATACAAATAGACATAACATCGACCCTCACACTTCACTCACGGTTGTGTCTTGGATGCTACTCTCTTAAGTTTGGAGTAGAGCAAATGGTATTTCACTTTAACTCAAACTTGAATGTCGACCAATGCAGTCTATTTATAGACATTCGGATCAACTGCATTGTCCTATCCACTTGGCTTGGATAGCCTTGAACATCTCCTTCACTATCTTCATAATCTTGGTGTAACCACCCATGATCTTTCTATTCTCACTCCACTATAATGCAACCGCTTGACAATATCTGAATTTGTCATCAACCTGCAATGTAGGAAACATAGAAAAACACATCTGTTAAAACGGAGTCAGTGTTAGGAGAAAGGGCAAATTTAATGATGTTGTGCAGAATGTTGTCCAACATCTGGAACAACATCCGTGCAAGATCAACAAACTCCCCCAATTTGGTCTTTCTACTACAACACACCTGATGTTAAAAACAACATCTGAACTTGTGTCAGGAAAGAAACAAATAATAGCCATTCAGAGAACAACTACTATTCAACCAAATCATTAATTAAAAAACACACAAACAACCACAAACACTAAGTACATCAGCAGTGTACTTAGGCCAAAGTATCCAACAACATAAAGTAAATGACACAAATATAAACCTATCATCTAGTTGTCCATTAACGGAGTTTATAAAATAAAGAGCAGAAAAAATAAAAGATTACAACACAAAAAGGAATTTCTATAGTGAAATAAAGAGAAGGACTGGGCCATTCCAATGGCTGCATCTCCATAATCTGCAAATGGTCTCTCATACTTCAAAAACTCCCCTTGTCCTGAATCTGATCACCAGTTATCAACACCATATAGCTGATCAATGATAGCAACACTCTCTAGAGACATGTTCTCCTTGGTAGGTGTCTTCAACAGCTCATCATCAGTGTTACCAGGGTATCATCATTAACTGGTTTAGCTTCATCAGGTACCATTTGTTCAACAGCAGCAGCATCATCAGCATTGAGTGCATCTTCAACAGCTTCATTTATAGCTTTCTTCACAGCATCTTGAACAGCCTCATCATCCTCTCTGTCATCAGCAGCATTCTGATCATCTTGTGCAGCAGCACCATCATCATCCTCAGCAACTGGTTCATTATCCTTCTCACCTGTATGGCCAGATGGACCAGCTCCATCATCACCACCATCATCAGGTGATCCTCCCCCTGTAGGAGTAGAAAACAGACTTCTCCAAAAGGTTTGTTGTTTAACCAGAGCATCTATACTGTGCTGGATGGATTGAATTTGATCAGTAATGAAAGAATTAGAAAAAGTGACAGTAGGGATACCAGCTTGTCTGTTGATGTTATAAGGAATGTTGCCAACAGAATGGGCAACATTTTCAGCTTACTGTGCAGGATCTTCCAAGGGTAGATCAATAGTGTTGTTTCCAGACCTCAGCACATGTGAGATACCAAAACTTGGCATATAACTACTGATTATCTCACCTCTAGGTCTCTCAAACTCCAGTCTATCCAAGAGTTGACAGATCAAGTTTTGATATGACAAAATGGTTCCTTCAGAGTGTTTACCAGTATAGGACACAATATTGTCAAATATGATTTGACCCATGTTAAACTTATTCAGATGTACAATCTTGTAAAGCAGAAATGCTTGTTCCTTGGTTAACACAGTAGAGTTCTTGGAAGGTAACCAATTAGAGACTAGCAGCTTATGCATCACAGAATATAAAAAGGTCAGTTTTGCAGCAGAAATTTGTAAAGTCCATACAGAGTGTCTACCACCTGACAGACATCACTTCCCCTATTTCCAATTCTCTAGTATCATTCTCCATTTGTCTAGTCTTCAGAAAGATGTTTATAGTTCTAGGGGTAATAGTAACAACATTGTATCTAAACCTTATTTTTCCATAATTTGAAGATTGCCTATTCCCACAACTCTTCTTCAAATTAGCATAAAATTCAGTAACCCAAGCAACATAATAAGGTTTTGCATATTGTAGAGCATGCAACAGAGATCTACTATCAAGAAAACCTATCAGATTTTGAGCTTCAAAATCAGGCATTTTGATTATCCTTTCATCCACAATAAACCTCTTAAGCATGGTTTTAACAACAACAGACTTTCTATCATACTCAACCTTATCATCAGGGTCAGAGTCAAACATAAGTACCTCATCAGAATCATATGAAAGATCATCTCCAGAATCAGCTTCATCATCATCTTTTTCAGGCTCATCTTCTTCAGCAGGGACATCTTCCTCAGGTTCCTCTTCTTCAGGATCCATTTCTTGCTCAGAATCCTCAGCTTGAGGATCAACTTCTTGTTCAGAATCAGACGATTCTACAACATCTTTAGCAGCATGAGTAGGAGGATCATTTTTCCTTTTGTTCTTTTCTCCTTTTTAGCCATCAACTCCTCCATAGTGAGTGCGTCATCAGAATCCTCAGGTTCTACAACAGGGACTTTTGGAATCTCCATCTCTTCATCAGAGTCATCCACCTGGATGGGATCATCAGAACCACCATCAGTTCTCTTTGGACGTTTTCCAGTATAGTCAACCTTTTTGCCAAGGTTTCTCTGTGACACTCTCCGTTTTCCCCATCTACCAGCACCTCTCTTGGGAGCACATTGTTTTGTTCTCAAGCGGATATTTTTCAATTTCTCCCACATTCCTTCTAAATCAGAGGAGTCCGCAGCTTTCATGTCTATATCGGCTGTTTGAGTAGGGTTTTCAAGAGGGTTAGGAATATCATAAACAAGGGTTTCTGAAGGTATTTCAGGAGCATGTTCTTCAGCCAAAGGTCTGGCTGAGAGATCAACATAGTCAGAAACATTGATAAACTTGGAACCAAAGTAAATGTCGGGCAAAATGATCGGGTTTTGCTCAACAGCTTGTTTTACAAGGAGTTCAACAAGTGATTTAGGAGCGAATTCAGTGATACATAGTGAAGGAGGTTTAGAACGGGATGAAGACGATGATCCATCAACATTTGTGGAATCATAATCTGGGTTTTGTGAGGCCATTTCTGCAAGAAGGTTTAAAGGGTTCGAGTTTTCTGAAGAAGAAAGGTTCGAGTGAGGGTTTTCTTGAGAAGGGTTTCCGTGTGAGTGAGAATGAACAGGAGAATGAGCAGAAGGGGTTATGTTTATCAGTCATCTCACCACCTGAACATTCAATCAAATAATACACCAGCATTAAAATAATGTTTATATGAAATATAGGAGGGAAAAGAAAGTAAATGACCTAAAATAATTAAATAACACAAGTGTAAATCAAACAAACCTTGAATCCTATGCGCAACAACAATGTTTTCAGCTTTCAGTATTTAACAACACAAACAAATCGAACTTAAGTAGAGAAGAAAGAATGGAGGTTATTACACAAAACCACCAAGAAACCGATCAAGAGTGGGACAAAGTAACCACCCACTAAGGCAATTTGTGATCTTGTGTTGTGTAAGAGCCGCCAAAAATATTTTCAAAACCAGGAAACCATATCCAAAATTAAATAGACACAAAAACTGTTCAAATAACTCGTTCAATCCATAAAATCGACTTACCCAAGAACATTTAAACAAATCATGTATGATAGATAAAGTTCGAATCACTTAAGGTTTCACAAAATGTCGGTACACATATATCTCAACACTCAATTTTGCATGAAATTCATCATCAAAGTGTTGCATATTTTGAATTTTTCTTTAAACACATGTTCACATTGATCCATCTTTTCAAGAGAGTGCATCGTACTAGCGAACTCCGTGCCCATAGTTACTCAATGGATTGTGAACAAACATGGATGTATATTTAATCACCTTTTTGAAAAGAGAACATTGTAGTAGCGAGCTCCGTGTCCCATAGTTACTCAGTGATTACACATCTAAGTTGTGCTTTATTTTTTAATGCATTTAAGAGATATATACACAGGACTCTGTATCAAAACCATGATTCAAACAATAAGATCAAAACACTATCATTTAAAGTTCAAAATAAGCAAATACAGTAGACAAACTCATTATCAGAACTACAATGTTGCTCTAAATGTTGGAAACACTTGTCTCAACATCTAGTGTTTATATTCAGATATAGCAAAGACCAAGAGATTTTCTAAGTGAAGAAAACCTCTAATTATCAAGGGCTTTTGTGAAAATATCAGCAAGTTGTTTTTCAGTAGAAATGTACTCTAACTTCACAACTTCTTTCTCTACAAGATCTCTTATAAAGTGATGTCTTATACTTATATGCTTAGTCAAAGAATATTGCACAGGATTCTTGGAAATATTGATAGCAATAGTATTATCACAATAAACAGTCAAAATACCCCTTTCCAACCCATAATCATCAAACATCTTTTTAAGCCATAGGAGTTGAGCGCAAAGAACTTTCAAAGAAAGAAATATTATTCAGATTTGGGGTGTCGACAGAAACACAATTTTGTTTCTTACTATGCCAGAGATAATGTTGTCTCCCATGTAGAAACACCCTCCACTAGTATTTTTTTTTCCATCACACAATCACCGCCTAATCTACATCACTATAGCCAACTAAAGAGCAATTAGTATCCTTTGAGTACCAAATACCTAGATCACATGTTCCAAACCCACATATCTTATAATTTTTTTTTCTGTAATGAGATGTGATTCCTTAGGATTAGCTTGATATTCAAAGACAAAGACATACATTATACATAATATCAGGCCTACTAGAAGTTAAGTATAAAAGACTATCAATCATTGATCTATACAAAGTAGGATCAACATCTTTTCCAATCAAGTCTTTACTCAACTTTTGAAGTTGAACCCATTGGGTTTTCATAGTTTTAAAGACTTTCCAAACCAAACATTTTCACCAAATTCTTAGCATATTTTTTTAACAAAAGAAAATATCATCTTTTATTTGTTTGATTTGAAAACCTAAAAAGTAATTCGGTTCCAACCATGGACATTTCAAAAGTACAGTCATTTCTTTTTAACAAAACTATCAACATATCATTACAAGTTGAACCAAATACAATATCATCAACATATATTTAGCAACCATGATATCATTCTTAGAATTTTTAATGAACAAGGTTCTATCAGCTTCACCTCTCAAAAATCCAAACTCAAGTAAGAAATCAGTAAGTCTACCATACCAAGCTCTAGGTGCTTGTTTTAGACCATACAAAGCTTTCTTTTTAACTTGTAAACATGATCAGAAATTCTAGATTTTCAAAAACTTTTAGGTTGTTCAACATAAGCTTCATCATCCAGAATATCATTTAAGAAAGCAGCTTTAACATTCATTTGATGCAAGATAATGTTAATGAAACATGAAATAGCAAGAAGTAATCTAATAGATTCTATTTTAGCAACAGGAGCAAATGTTTCATCAAAGTCAATTCCTTCAATCTGAGTATAACCTTGAGCAACCAATCTAGCCTTATTTCTCACAATATTACCAGATTCATCAGTTTTATTTTTGAAAATCCACTTTGTTCCTATGACATTAATATCAGAATTAAGTCTAGGTACAAGTGTCCAAACATCATTTCTTTCAAACTGATTAAGCTCTTCATGCATAGCATTTATCCAGTTTTCATCATTAAAAGTTTCTTTCACATTCTTAGGCTCAATTGCAGAATGATAACACTCAAAAGTTACATGATTGCATATGGATGACATGCAAACTGATCTTACAAAGTTATTGATGTGAATACTCATTCTTCTTCTAGTTTGTACACCATTGGTAGCTTCTCCAATGATCTGATCTAATGGATGACTTTTCATTATTTTTGTTGAGGGAACCAAATGTTTTGGATACTGTGAATCTTGTGACAGATTTTCAGTATTTGAACTTTTTGGTAATGTTGTTTCAGATGTTTAAGGAACATTCTGATCAACATCCTTACTATCTTCAGTGTCATCAGTATCTTTGGATACTTCTATCAAATCTGATACATTATCTTCAGCACTTTTACCTGCAAGACTTGCAAGTTCATCAAATACCACATTAACAGATTCTTGCATTGTATCAGTTCTCAAGTTATAGATTCTATAAGACTTGCTATTCTTAGAATATCCTAAGAAAAATCCTTTATCACTCTTTGAATCAAACTTGTGCAACTGATCTCTATCATTCAAAATATAACAAACAAAACCAAAACCATGAAAGTATTTCAAATTTGGTTTCTTGTTATTCAGAATCTCATAGGGAGTACAATTACTACCAGAACGAATGTATACTCTATTCACAATGTGACAAGCAGTATTTAAAGCTTCAGCCCATAATTTCTTAGAAAGACTTTTTGAGGTTAGCATAACTCTTGCCATTTCTTGCAAAGTCATATTCTTTCTTTCAGCAATCTCATTTTGTTGAGGAGTTTTAGGTGAATAAAACTCTTGCAAAATACCTTTCTTTTCACAAAAATTAGTAAACAAACTGTTTTCAAATTCTCTTCCATGATCAAACTTTATCCTACTGATCTTTAAACATAAAATAGTTTTAAACATTTTGTAAAGAATTTTAAACTCAGAAAAGCTATCAGATTTTTCTTTCAGAAATATAACCCAAGTATATCTAGAAAAATCATCTACAAGAACATAAGAATACCTCTTTCCACCTAAACTTTCAGTTTCCATAGGACCCATTAGATCCATATGAATCAACTCACAACACCTATTTGTTGTACATGCTGACGACATTTGATGTGTTGTCCTTACTTGCTTACCTTTCTGGCATGGTCCACAGATTTTTCCTTTTTCAAAGTTAAGATCAGGTAAACCAACAGCATCACCTAGTCTATGCAATTTCTGAATACTTCTGTAATTAGCATGACCAAATTTTTGATGCCACAAAATAATATCATCTGCTTTAGAATTTTTATAAGTATGGTTTGAACCAATCAAATAATAATTATCAGCGGATCTATTGTCAGTCATTAAGCATTCATCATTCTTATCAAACACATAGCATGAATTCTTGTCAAAATTCACATGTAAATCATCATCACATAACTGACTAATACTAATCAGATTAGCAAGTAATCCTTTTACATGTAACACATTTGTCAACTTTGGAAAACCAGGAACATTCAAGGTTCCTTTACCAACAACTTTACCTTTTGAACCACCACCATAGGTAACATGACCACCATCACAAGATGTATAATTAGTCAGATGATTGACTTGACCAGTCATGTGTCTAGAACAACCACTATCAAAGTACCAAGATCCAGGAACACATATTTTCAAAGATGTATACACAACATTACATGACATGTTCTTATGAATCAACTTTTTAGTGTTGTTAATCTGTTTTATAGGGTGTTCAACTTTATCAGGTAAAACAATTCCAGCTTTTAAGTCTCTTCTTAACTTAGAACAATATGGACGAATGTGACCTACTACAGCACAATAAAAACAGACATACTTTTTAAACAAAATATCAAATTTCTTTTGTTTACCTTTAAAAGATTTTGGTAAAGAAGTTCCAGCTTTTACAAAAGAAATAGGTTCACAGGATGTGAGAGTATTTTCAAAAGTTTTCTCAAAACCAAGTCCAGCATTACCATATCTACCAATCATTAATGCTTCATTCAATTTAGTAGTGATAGCTGAAATTTTTTTAAAACTAAGAGTACTGCACTTGAGTTCATCTTTCAAAGAATAAATTTCAACATCTTTTCTAGTTAAAAGAACTTCAAGCTTTACAAGATTTTCTTTCAAATCTGAATTTTCTAAAGATAAGGAACTCAACACATGTTTTGAGTTTCTAAATCAGATTTAAACTTCAGATATTCAGAGTTACAATCATTAGAACTTGATGTTTCTGCACTCAAAATAGTTCCAGCAAAACAGTTAATCTCAGAATCATATTTACTGAATGTTGTTTCAGATGTTGTGATAACATCTGAATCTGCTTCAAACCAATAATCATCGAGATCATCATCAAATGTATCATCATAAACTATTCTAGCAGACATAGCACTTAATTCACATTTACCAGCATCAGTTTCATCATCAGAATCATCACTTAAGGTAGCATTAAAGTTCATCTTCTTCCTAAGCATAATATTAGCACATTCATTAGCATAATGACCATATCTAGAACATGCATCACATTTAAACTTTTTCATGTGCTCAAGATCATATTTGAACTTGTTATCCTTAGTAATTTGTCTAGATTGATTGAAACTGGAAGACTGACTTGGAACAAGCTTTTTATCAGAGGGAGATGCATTCTGATTAAACTTATCTTTTGGTTGAAAATTACCATTTGGTCTTCTGAACTTTCCTTTTAAAAAAGATTTGAATTGCTTAGTGATAAGGGCAAATTGTTTAGAAACATTTTCATCACAAAAATCAGAAACATCGTCATCAGAATCAACTTCAGTCACAAAAGGATGTTTACCAACATTATTAAAAGTTTTACCTCTAAAAGCAAGTACTTTCTTGTCTTTATATTTCTCATGTTTATCATCACCTAACATATTTTAGCTAATTTCATAAGTTTTCAAAATACTGATCAACTCATTTTGACTCAATAAATCAGTGTTCTTAGCCTCTTCTATTGCACATATTTTAGCATCAAATCGTTTAGGAACAGTTCTAAGTATTTTATTAACTAACCGAGGTGTTGAAATTGGATCACCAAGTGAGTGTGACTCATTAGCAATCTCACTTATCCTTTCATTATATGATGAAATGTTCTCATCATCTTTCATCTTCAAGTTTTCAAACTTGGTTCCCAACATTCTGAGTCTAGTCCTTCGAACACTTTCTGATCCTTCATAATGTTCCTGCAATATTTCACATGCATCCTTAGAAGAAACGCAGTTAGATATCAGTTTAAACATAGAAACATCAGTAGCAGTAAGTATCGCATTAAGGGCTTTAGAATTGAAATTGGCCGATGTGCATTCATCATTGGACCAATCAATTTTCTTTTTTACTTGCGATTCTCCATCTTTATCATCAATTGTCTTTGGTGGATTCCAACCAGATAACACACAACGCCATGCTCTCTCATCTATAGACTTAATGTAAATGCGCATTTTAGGTTTCCAGTATGGGTAATTTGATCCATCCAAAATTGGAGGTTTTAAAGAAGGAGTCAGTGGATAATCCATTGCAAAAACACACTTTAAAACACAAGACCTTTAACTTAGTGTATCAAGTTTATGGCTCTGGCGCCAACTAACAGTGTGTGTGCGTGTATTTTCAGAGTGTTGTTGAAAATGTTATGCAACATGTAAAACAACATATGACAGCGGAAGTATAAAAACGCAGTGCAAAGGATTTCAAAATTTTGTATAGTCTGTAATCCAGACTATACGAACCTCATGGTTAAAAACATCACTATAACAAGTAGTGAGATACACAAGAACCTCTTACGAGATCTTAAAAGGTGTAGTGAAAAACCACACACCAAAAATCAATATATTCAATCAAGTAACTAGTGATCTTATTCAACCTAAAACTTGATCTAATAAGATAAAATCAATACTGATTGGAAATGTTGGGATACACTCGACCAGTACAAATAGACATAGCATCGACCCTCACACTCCACTCACGGTTGTATCTTGGATGATACTCTCTTAAGTTTGGAGTAGAGCAAATGGTATTTCACTTTAACTCAAACTTGAATGTTGACCAATGCAGTCTATTTATAGACATTCGGATCAACTGCATTGTCCTATCCACTTGGCTTGGATAGCCTTGAACATCTCCTTCACTATCTCCATGATCTTGGTGTAACCACCCATGATCATTCTATTCTTTCTCCACCATAATGCAACCGCTTGGCAATATCCGAATTTGTCATCAAACTGCAATGTAGGAAACATAGAAAAACACATATGTTAAAACGGAGTCAGTGTTAGGAGAAAGGGCAAATTTATGATGTTGTGCAGAATGTTGTCCAACATCAGGAACAACATCCGTGCAACATCAACAATGATAATAATTATATTATTGATAAGGCATTTTAAAAGATACAAATCAATTGATTTTCATTGACCTTGCTTTCCAATGATAAGTCTGAAAATGGCGTAAAGGAATACACTCTTCTTGAAAAATTATCATCAGTGGTCTTAAAATAAGATTTGTCAACATTAACTAAGAAATTTTGAAAAACATATATCACCTTCTGAGAATGTATTTTGATACTTCTCAATGTTGTAAGATTTTATAGTAGTATAATTTTATCGCACTGTAAGAAAAAAAATGTCATTATAATTTATTTCTGACATTGTTAATATATTGTGTTTAAAAAGTAATACTATAAATTATTATAGTATTTGTTGTCAATAAAATTAGAGTAGGTTTTCTGTGAAACTGATTCCATAACTTTAGATCTGACCCTTTAGTTATCACAATTAATACACTTTTATAATATAAGTCATACCATTCAATTATCACGACTAATACCATTTTAAAATATAAGTCATACCCTTCAGTGTTACAAGTAATACCCTTTATGTAGTAGTAAGTCATATACCCTTTAGTTGTACGACTACCCTTTAATCCTTTAGTAATATAAGTCATACTCTTCAGTGTCACAAGTAATACCCTTTATGTAGCAATAAAGAAATCGGACTTCGGTCAGGCCTGTTTCTACCCTACTCCAATATGGGAGCTCTTGGTGTCCAGCCGTGTGATGGAAGCAAAATCTCTGAATAGAAAAATCAATATGTAGCCATTTGAATCTCTTAGGGGGTGGCAATTTAAGAACAGTATGTTTACGTTTTGTCAAATGTAGGACAATATTTAATATATTTTTTGTGCAAGTGTAAGACTATAAAAAAAAATTACAAATTTAGAATTGTCAAACTTTTTTTTTTTGTCTGAAAAGTTACCTATATTTGCCAAAAATAGAAAGTAATGACCACATTCCAACTATAAATAATTAATGTTCTATATGTATCAATATATAAACATATTATCCTTAAATTGCTACTCGACAATTATAGACTTTAGAAAAAATATTTCCTGCAAATAATAATGGGATAATGGAAGTAATAATCATTGTTGTGAACGGGATATGATATATTTATATTGAAGACACTACAATGAAGACAAAACTTTAAAAATAAATTTAAAGCATATTAACAATCATACCATTGACTCTTAAAAGAAAAAACAATAAAATTAATAAATCAACATATAATTGATGTTTATATACTAATTTTTATTGAAAATTATATTTAGTTTGTATGTAACAGTAAATCGATTAAATATAAATGTTGGTCCCGGTGGGAAAACCTATTTTGCGCGTGTGGAAGTCAAACATTTCGTGCGATGCATATAAAAACAGGGGTGAAGGAATGGTGATTACAGATTTTTCTCTTTTAAGCTCATGTGTTGTGTTTTGCTTATAATCGAATGCATATGACAATATAAGAACATAAACCAATAAAGAACACAACAAAGTATAGTGGTTCGGAGGCTCAAGCTCCTACATCCACTCTCCCTGTTCTAGGAAATTCCTTTTTGGACTTATCACCCTCGGGTTCGCCTCTAGATATTTAACAAGCTCTCACTCAAACGGGACTTATCACCCTCCACGGGATTGCCTACAAATGTTTCCGAAAGTTCACACTCCAATGGGACTTATCACCCTCACTCGGGATTTCGCCCTCCTTTCGGGATTGCTAGATGTTTCCGAAGTTCACATTCACCTACAAACTTAACCGATCGATTTGGGTAAGGTTTGTTTGGTTTCAACTAGGTTGAGATTTTCCTTACATTTGTTTAGCCTCAATGCTAAGGTTGGGAAAATCTCTCTAAGCTTAGGATACATCGTGGGTTGCTTAGATTGGGTTCTAGAACACTCTTTGAATAT
The DNA here is from genome assembly GCA_037126765.1 of Stenogyne calaminthoides. Classification (NCBI taxonomy): domain Eukaryota; kingdom Viridiplantae; phylum Streptophyta; class Magnoliopsida; order Lamiales; family Lamiaceae; genus Stenogyne; species Stenogyne calaminthoides. The sequence continues at coordinate 24,336,902 of JBBCBC010000025.1, forward strand.
ATTTGTATATCTACAGACTTGTGTTCTAGGGTGGGAATGCTTTGGGTATAACTCTCTTTGGCTCAGAAAGCATCTCGTGTTATAAATCCACACTTGATAATAAAGGAAGAACTTGTATTTATAGTGTGGATTTGAATGTGCAGATTGGAGAGAATCACATTCAAATTATTCTTGTAAGTCTGGCCTTCTTCAGTTTTGGTTGTCTTCCTCTCAGATAATCGCGGCTATATTCTTGGGATTGTATCGATCCTCGGCTTCTTCAAACTCGGGCTTCCTTGGACTCGGGATTCTTGATTCGGCGGACTTCTCTTGGCCGGACCTTGTCGATCAAAGCATCGAGTTCGGCTCTTACGATTCCAGACATCCAATTGCTAACTTTAATTTTCTCGGTGAATATGAAATGACTTCTCTTCGATGAAGTAGAGATTATCATAACATGATCGGATCGAAGATAGCATCAGTCAAGATAGTTTATTGCATCGATTAGTACATCGGGTTTATTAGGTTAGCATATCAAGTTATCGATTTGGTCTCATTGTTACCGTTATGGTCAGGATCGATGATTACATCGATCTTAATTCCGATTTTTATCGGCTCATTATTAACTTTCGGAACTCATCTATCATCGATCTGTTTGTCGATGTCGATCTCGATCATCTACTTCGATTTCGTGAGTTCCCCTCAACTTTTTCTTTTCGTTCCCCTCAACTTGTTATCCGTAAATTAGCTTCAATAACACAAGTTGATAATGTTTTGGCATAATTCATCAAAACTAAAATATCCTAACAATATCCATAACTTTTTTTTTATCAATATGTAATCAATATATGTACGTAGTAAAATAAGTTTGATTTCTATATATACTGTTCAGTATGTCGGTATCTCAATTAGGTCATTTTTTCGGATATGAACAAAGATAGTACTTATTTAGTGTGTCATATTATAATTCATCTTTTGGGATAATTATCATCTCAATCATATACTTTAATTTTCTCAAATGTTAAAAAGAGATTACATAATTAATTAGTTTCTTCCTTTATATTGATCATTATATTTGGTTGTTACTTGTTATGGAGGATCTGAGTCTTAATTGTGTCAAAGCGAAAGTGGATACTAAAGTCGTTGATGGATGCAATCAACTCGAAATGGTGGAAATTTGGTAATTATGTTACGAAATGTAAGGATATTTTACAACCACACCCTATTATGCATTAAATTGTCCATATTTTGTATAATAAAATATATTATTAAATTCAATGTAATTTTATTAATATTATTATGTAATATTTATAAATTAAAAATAATAATAATATTTCAGTTTTATTAATAATATCATTAATAGTAAATAAATCAATAAATACACTAATAACACCATCGAAACATTTGAGAATAATTTTATTATTTATTTTATAATAATTTTATTAAAATTTGTTCACATTATTTTTGTTTAATTTAATAAATTAAAAATCTACCAAAAAATCAATAACGAAATGTACAGGGAAAATTTAATAAATAAATAGTTATGCAAAATTATTGGAAAATAAATGACGCACTTACCTTAAATTAAATGAAGGGTTGAGTTTGGTAATAGATGATCTAACGCCATAAAAAAGGGTCTTTTTCCATATACACAAATTGAGGAGATGCATTGATGATAATTAATACAATTATCAAATCTTATTAAATATTAATAATTAAATATTTAATTACATAAAGCATTTCGAATTATAAATTTAGGATGTCCGTTAATGTCTATCAAATCGAATATATAAAACTCCCTAAATTAAAATACATAATTTAAGTAGAGCCAAAAAATATATATAATTAATAATGTGCACCATATTTGTAACAATTTATTAAATCACTACATACAAATTTCACATTATACTGAGAGCAATTTTTATAATTAAATATCTATATCCGAACTTGTTCACATGTAAAATGATAAGAAAGTATAAGATACATTCTCTCATAAATGTGAATTTTTTTGCAATTAATTTTAAATTTCAGAATTAAGATATAGTGGACTTCTCATAGAATTTTTTTTTTAAATAAATATTATTATTAATTTAACACGAAAAAATATAACTTGAAATTACATCAAACATTAGATAAACAATAAAAAGAAGGTGAAAATAAAAATCAATAAAAATAATAGTCGAATCGTAGTTGTCACTCTTGTTCTGCTCATAACTGAAAATATCAACGGCGGATATCATTCTTCATATGTTCAAGTTCACGTCCATTAATGTCAATTATCTAGACATTGAAATTATTCATAAGATGATGAATTGTTTCATTAATAGCACTATTCTCGGCCTCTATGCTAGTGGTAGCATATTTGTCATCTATAATGTGTTCAATATTATTAAAATTGATAGTAACACGTGAATTTAAAATTGGACGATGATCAACACATTCTCTATCAGTGAAATATGTTGCCGCAGGAAGATTTAGTTTATGCAGCAATTCACCTGAGGACAACCATAAAGCGAACTGTTACAACGATCTGGTCCATTAAAAATAATCGGCAGACAAAGCAATCATGAATCAAATATGTAATACGTAGTAACAAAAATTCACATAATGACTATTTGCATTCTAAGGAATACATCATCTAATTCAAACAATCACGGTTAAATTATAAATAATGATTAGATAATAGCAATATATGAAAAAGTGCATTATATAAACAATATATGAATGAATACATAATAGCAATACTCAAACACTTTATAATCACTCACTTAAAATGGCTTGAAGATGAAGAACTTCAAATTATTTTGATGCAATGGATGTGTGGAGTTTGAGGAACAATTTATACACAAAAAGATGATGTTGATTTAGAATTAAGAGAAAACTAATGCAAAGATTACTCAAATGATATATTATTCAATACATATTAATAGTATTATTATTTTTCAATCAAGCAAGTAATAGTAAAGAGAAATAAAGAGGAATTAATATTATTATTTTAATTGTCAAAATTATTATGATTAAATTGGGGAAAAAAATGAAGGTCGAGATAGATTGATGAAGATCTAATGGCCCAGGAAAAAAAGGGGAAAATTAATATGGAAATCCATAGATGTATTATATAGTTAATGATAGATAGACAGGCCGTTTAAAGTGTACGATTGGCTCGTTTACTACCCCTGATATTAGGTTACACTAAATGTATTTCTACATATTAATCCACTCTTACGCAAATACTTACACAAGAACAATGTTACAATTATTAATGTATGATTGGCAAATTTACTTCTTAAAATGCTTAAAATAATCATTTTTGGACATTTTTTTAATACGATAAAAGATAACTCGAACTCATAATTTCACGACATAGGTAATGTTACTCTATCTACTTGAATTATATGCTTCGTCAATTATTGAACAACTTAATTAATAAATACTTTTATTTATTTTTTTAATGTATACGTACTATCTCTATATTTATTGTTTATATTTTCTTTATTAAAAAAACCTACTTTTAACTAATGAGTGGGTCTCATGTGCACCCGGGTGTACCGTGCACTCATAGTACATTTTAAAAGCATGCAACTATACAAAATAGAAGCGTGCAACTATTTCAAACAGAAGCGTGCAACTATTTCAAACATAAGCATGCAACTATGTTCCCATATTAACAGTTGCACTTTTCTGTATAAATAAGTTGCACTTTTCAACATACCAAGTTGTACGCTTCTAAAATGCACTATAAATACACGGTACACCCGGATGCATATAAGACCTAGCCTTAATTAAAAATTACAAAAGTAAAAAACATACAAACTAAAATGTTTTTTTTTCCACAAAAGGAAGCTCGGATCGGGCAGACTGTTGTAATCAAAATTGGGGCCCAAAACTTTCCCAAATGCCAACCTCTAGAAAATTGGATTTAGAAAATTTATAAACTTCATGCAGAGTTTGGTTGACTTTTTTTATTGATTTACATGGATTTCTATAGACTCCGGCGCTGGAACTATTGATGCAAATGTATATAGAACACACTTGTATATTAAAAAAGTTATCTATACTTCATCTGGAGCTGTAAACTTTTTAGTAGTTTGATCATACCCAAAACCAGAGCCAAACCTCATAAGATTTGAATAAGATAACCAATGATTTTTTAACCATTTGAGGCGGCTTTGGTAATTGTTATAGGTCTTATTACACTCAACTCTTTCATTAAGAACAGGAAGTATTCTTTCTTCCATCGTTATTTTGGTAAAAATACCACTATTATCACGTCATCCCCGAGCCGCAGCATCAACCATGAGTTCTAACAATAAGTCACTTTGTTCCTTAGTCCATTGTTTATAGGATGTCTTCCTTTTTGTATCTTGTTGTGGAACCCCTATGATAATATTACTATATTAATATATACAAAATAGCTTATTATGATATATACGTATATAATATATATTAGTTAATACATTAATACACTCGTAAAAATCTAAACAAATTCTCTCAACAAATTATATATTTTTCAATTAATTCACATAAATATATATTCTACATACATCAAACTATTTTTTATAACTATGACTATATATATAAGACATTCCAAAACTTTTAACTACAGCACTGTCATCCATATCACATGAATCATAATACAAATCTATAATAATTCTATAACCACACAAATCTTGTCACAAATCCTCTTTTCTGTTGCGGTTTTTATTAGTGACGCACAAAAATCTTAAAGCAAACTTAAAATTCTAAATAAGTTCCTTGTATACTATTCATTTATTTCACTAATGTCTTGCACAATCAATTTGACCCAACCCAGTCTGTTCTACTTTGAATGTCTTCTTCATGATGCTCAATTACAATTTACAACAATAGACATGCAGCCGAATCAAGAATCTCATTTGGTAAAACTAAAAACTCCAAGAAACAGAGGGTTCAAGAAACAAAAATCAGAATTAGCACTCTGCCAATGAAAATTGAAAAAATAAAAAACTGCATAGATGCGACGGGCTGCGAGGGCGGAGGGAGGACGACGTCGGATTGCGAGTGACGAGCGGCGGGCAGTGGTGCCGCTTCGGCGAGCGGTGTGAGGCACCCTACGTCGTGCAGCGGTGCAGGGCACGGGGGTGAGCGTTGCGTCGTCCGGTGGCAGGAGAACGGCGGCGATGGCAGGAGAACAACGAAGGTTTTTTTTTCTTCTGACCTTTCATCTTCAGAGTTCTCTGAGAGAATATGTAAAAATCTCTGGTTGTTAGAAGAGATTTTAGAGAGTGAAATTTATTTATAGTTTTGGAAGAGAATCAAAGAAAATCCATAGACTGTTGAATATCTAAAAACTTTTTTAAAATCCGTATTGAATACTCAAGATTTTTAAAGACTTTTGAAAATCCGGATTGAATACCCTCAGACTTTGAAAGTCTAAAAAAATCCTACAAACTCCACAACCAATACACCCCCATAGTTTTATTTTTTATTGGGACTGTGATTGTTATTTGTCGGGATTTGAATACCCCTTATACTCAATTATGAATACTATTTTTATGTATCAAAAAAATTAATAATAGTGATTTCCAGGAAAGTTACATGTGAGTACAATTTGACCAGAGCTCTTAATGCCTTAACAAGTACATTATCAATAATTTTGTCTGGGAAATCTAAACATGCAAGGGCTGATGTCTCAATTATTTATAATAATCCAATTTTGATACAATAATTAAATATTAATAATTTTGGTAAGTGAAGATCCCTAACTGCCCCCTTTGAAAAATGAAGAAAAAGACAGAAATTTTATCTGCATGGAACGCGGTTTAACACATGTGACGTAAATTTTGTGCTTAGATTTTCAAATTCTTGAGTCTCGCAAGAAATATGCAGACAAAAAAAACCCATCTTTGTCATTATCATTTCGTTATCCTTAATTTTAGTCTTAATTAAATTTAAAATATGTTTAGTTTTTACAAGTTGCTGGAAACATTCTTGTTGGCTTATTTTATGTTGAAACAGAATTAGTTTTAGTATCAAATTTTTGTATACTCTAGCCAAGATATTTGTCTATATCAGGTAGGTAGGCCACGTGTCGTGGAATTCTTGATGTAATAGTTTGAATATAATTAATATGATATTACTAAATATAACATCAGCCGTTTATTTATTACACGTATGTATAAATATGGTGTATGTAATTGGTAGAAATTAACAAATATTTCTCATAATATTTTAGCTATTTATAAATAAATTAAGGAATTACATAGACCTTTTATCCTTCATTAATTGCCATCACTTTAATTTTTTTTTTCTCTTTTATATCTTTTCTAATTACCACTTACAAGGTGTAACTAATGGGAAAGTTTTTCTCTTATATATATGTAATTTTCTTTTTCTTTTTTGACAGGATTATATATATGTACCAAATACACTAGATATGAGCCAATTCTAATGAGATCATTTTACGAAATGTGTTCGTTTATAGAAAAGAAAAATAACGTAAAAGATACATCTCATAATAGTATAGAGTAATTTATATGACGATACAAATATTATAATTCGATTGCTTCTTATTTGATAAAGAGTAGGTCTCGACTCTTGAAATAACACTCATCTGAACTAAATTTATACATAAACTATATTCCTGTTATATATAAAAATTATTATTATTGTGCATAAAATATCATTGAAATATTTTTTAAACAATAATAGTTTTTGCACATAACAATAATATTTTTTACATGACGGTGACAATTTTTATATATATAATAGTGATATTTAAAAAATAGAGTTCATGTTAAACTCAAATTCACACAAATTTTTATTCGACTCTGGCATGAGATCGACTCACGAATCATGATAAATCGGAGTATAATTTATGGATGACCCTTTTAACTTTAAAGGAAACAAGTGTTAAATTATTTTAAATTGTACTCCCTCCTGTTGGCATATTTATTGTTTACACGTTATTTAATGTGATAATTATTTATTAATATAAGTTGTTTTTTGGTAAGGGTTAAATGGTAAAGTAATAGCATGTAGTGTAAATAAAAGGGAATAAAATTTATTTTAGTGTGAGAAAAGTAATGACATTATATATAAATTTTTAAATATTTTAAAGGTAGTGTTTAAAGTGATATAACTATTTTATTTTCTTTTTTAAAAAATATGCTAATGAATTTAGAACGGATCTTTTTTACAAATGTAACAAATTTTCCCGACGGAGGGAATAACAATTTCTCACAATTTTTTTGCTTTTGAAAATGCAACTTTTTTTCGTCGCACGCAACGCATTAAACTTTTTTTTTTTTTTTGACGACATACATGTTTATATATATTAAAGAGTTTTGTGGAAACACCTTTTCAAAGAGAAGGAATCTTGAAATACTAGTCAATATCAAAAAACAGATACTCCGGAAAGGCCACACTCCTTTTTCTCTTATTTTCAGCTGCTGTTCAAAGTTCAAACTCAAAACAAACAATATCATAATATCAATATCAAAACAAACATCATTAAAAATATATAATCCAAAAAATATCATTATCATTTATTTTTTATTCAAGAGTAGGTCTAGTGCGAAAATTTTCATGTATGAAAAACTATAAAATCGTCATAAATCATGATATATTCGGGTTGGGTGAACCATCTACACCCTAAACACTAAATATTTAACCTTAAATCATGATCTATTCGGGCCGGGTGAACCATGAACCACTCGGGTGCCGAGTGAACCATGAATCACTCAACTTTGTCTTACCTTCACCATATACAGAATTTATTTGTAAATAAAAGTTTTTTCATGTATGTAAATTTTCATACTAGACTTTGTTTTTATTCAAATCACCAAACTTATCATCCATCACGGCAAATTCTTATATCCACCCATATTTTTTTAACAGTATTGTTTTTTAGAGTGTGATTTTGCAGAATTGTATATAATAAAGTTTTTTTCGAAAATAGGCGTTTTCAAGCTGTCTAAACCCGCATTTTTAGCACATTTGGACTATTTGACAACCTGAACCACATTTTTGATACATATATGGATAGTGTTAGGTCTTAATGCACTAGGTGAACTATATATTTCATAATATATTTTTTAAATATATAATTTATTTATAATAAAAAGTGCCATTATTTCACGAGTACAAATTGTATATTTATAATGTAAATTATTTTTAATGAAAAGTGCAATTATTTTTAATGTAAATAATTTATATATTTAAAAAATATATTAACAAGCACATGGTACACTTGGTGCACATGAGACTCACTTTATGGATAGATAGATAGATCAGATAGATATCAGGGATGAAAAGAGAACCAGTTGTTTATTTACTTTTACTGAACAAAATTTATTAGTTTAATATAATAGTAATATTAATTGTTTTTACTAAGCAATATTAATTTTTATTTTTACCGAATAGGTATTACTTGGTCAATAAATATTTCATATATAATTCTTGTATACATCAGGTGCACCGTGCATTTTATAATGTATTTTAGACTATGCAATATGTTACACTGAAATATGTCACTTATTTGCACAAAACAGTGCAACTTGATTTATATTAATAATTTCACGATTTAGCGTTAAGTTACATATTTCAATGCAATAAATTACATGATTCTAAAATGCACTATGAAGTGCATGGTGAACGTGATTTTAATGCACATTGAGAGATTCACTCAAAAAATATTACTCCATTTGATTCCAATGAACCGCTGCAAACTATTGCACAAAGTGTTACTCCCCAATAAAAATGTAGCTTCGAGTACTGTTGCACTCTCTGTCTGCAAATCCCCCCTTTAAAAACACACCCCAAATCACCCACAATATTCCACACATCATTTTCCCTTTCCATATTTCTCCAAAAAAATGTCATCTCAAAAACCCTCTCAACCCTTCACTCTCTTTGAGCCCATCCTCACCGACACCGGCTTCACCCTCCTCCAGCGCAACACCGCCGCCCCCTCCGGCGAGCGCCGCGGCCGCAAGAAGCAGGCCGACCCCGGCCGCTTCCTGGGGGTGCGGCGCCGCCCGTGGGGCCGGTACGCGGCCGAGATACGCGACCCCACCACAAAAGAAAGACACTGGCTGGGCACGTTCGACACCGCCCAGGAGGCAGCCCTGGCCTACGACAGGGCTGCCCTCTCAATCAAGGGCGCCCATGCCCGGACCAATTTTATTTATTCTGACCAAAGTAACACTTTTCACTCTGTTTTCACTGCCACTAATTTTGAGCTCAACTCTTTTATGCAACAACCCAAGCTGCCGCAGCAGCAGACTGCTGCTGCTGTTATTGATGAAGTCCCTTATATTCCCGTGAAGCCTGCCCAATCTGGGGGCGACACGTGTCAAAGCAAATCTTCTTACGACGAAAATGCGTTCTTTGATTTCGACAAAACTACTGACAAGAATTCAGGGTACTTGGACTGCATTGTTCCCAATGATTACTTGAACCCAATCAAGAAAGTGGATCATGATCATAGTTTTTCATCAAATGGTAATCAAGAATGGAACTTTGAGAAAAATGAAGAATTTGGGTATGGATTGTGGGACCCCCAGTTGAGTTCTTGTGAGCTTTCAGCTATGATAAGCAGCCCAACAATGGCGGAAAACAGGGGAGATTTGAATTTGAATGAAATTAGGTTTGATGAAGGGTTTGATCAAATGATGATGGGGTCACCTAATTCTTCTTCTGCATCTTTTTTCCCTTTGGTTTGGGGATTCACTTGATTTCGGACAATCTCTGTTTTGAATGATGATGAAATTATAGTGTTTCTTAATTTAATATATATGAATATTATTAATCAGTAATATTAATTAGTTGGGTCTTTTGTAAGTTCTGCATGGACTAAATGATATTATTTCTTTTTTTTGTGTTTTTCTTCGTAAATTGTATTTACTGTACGGTTTCTTTCGAGATATATTATGAAGAGCCAGGAGATAGATTTTGGGACTACTCCTTAGTTTTAAAAGTACGTTTTACTATGCATGAATGAATGTATATGTACACACTTCATGTGTATACAGTTTTACTATGCATGAATATATATTATATATATAAACTTCATAAATGGGACTCATATACACCTAGGGAGAGCATCATGAATTTATCAGTGCGATTTTAGAATTGTATAATTTTTTATATTAAAAAGTGCAACTTATTTATAAAGAATTGTGCAATTAATTTTTTATATTAATAGTTATACAATTAAGTGTAAATAAGTTACACTTTTCAATACATTATGAGTACAGGGTACACTTGAATGCATATAAGAATTAACCAAACTTCATATGTATAGGCTTATTTCAGATAGGTAACATGTATTAAACTTATTTATTAATATTTTCTAATTCAAATTAAATATATTGTTAATGATCACTTATCCACATGAGTAACAGGTAAGTGCAACAGTAGCCCGATTGTTCAATATGAAATAATTAATATTATTTAGTGAAGACAGTTAACAATGATCACCTAATATCTTTTAAGGAGGTGACACGATTGTATGACAATAATTTATACGATGAGGCGAAGAATAAAAATAATGAATATAAATTTAAATTTTAACATTTAAAATAATGAATATAAATTTAAAAAAATTTATAAATCCATCAGGCTGAGAATCCAAATTTGAACTTCGTACAAAATCGTGTAAATCAAATTATGTTTAAATCTAGCATATATCACCGTCATATCTACCACATGATAGGTCTGTGAATTTGGGGTTGGAAATAGAAAGCAAGTTTATTCATTTATTTGAGTAGATCTCCTGACAAATAGAGTTCACATTAAACTCTATCCTTATACTTATGCATAGATATTTTTATTATTATACTTCCTCCGTCCTGATTTTGATTGGCCACTTTTCGTAAATAGTCGTCTTTATTTTGTTTGGTCATTTGTTAAAAAAAAAATAAAGCAATTTTCAATACTATTTAGGGTGTGTTTTGAAACACTTGAAACAGCTTCCAAAAGCACTTATTTTCAAAAGTTGTGACATGGAGCTTTAAAAATAAGTGCTTCTAGAAGTTGTTTTAAGTGTTTCAAAACACCCCCTTAATACTATTATTTCCCTCCATTATACCACTTTACACTCACAATACCCCTCCACCAAACTCACTTTACCCACTAAATAAAATTTGCATAGCTAGTTTTATGTAAAATAGTTAGTTTTAACTATTACTTCCACCCTCCCAAAATTATTGTCATATATGTAAAGGCACAAATAATAAAAATGTAAAATAATGAGTAGAGTTTTGAGGGATAATTTAATAAATTTATATGTAAAGTAAAAAATTTATTTAGATTATGTGGGTCAAGAGTAATGACATTTGGTGTAAATCAGTAAAAATAAAATTTTTGAAAAAAACATAATACTTAGTGCATAAACATGATAATGATAGTGTCTATGCATAACAGTGATAGAGTTCACAGGAGATCTACCTTTGATTGAAAGATGCTTCATCTAAAAAAGTATCTAAATTGTTATCCAGAAAAATGAAGACAAACATGACATATATTTTTTTTAATTAAATGATGACTCGAACCTATTTTTCATTTGCTTCTTTTATTTCTATCGCAGATCTAAAATTTGTGGGCTGGGTTTGTAGGTCGGGATTAAGATGTGCAATTAACGTTGTGAATGGTGGGTAAACTTTAGAGATTATTTCGCAACTCATAAGATGTTTAGGAATTCTTTATAAGGTTTTGTAGTTTTATGGCTTTAAATTTTTCTTTTCTTTTATTATATCACTTTATTCATCTTTTATAAAAAAAAATTATTTTATCCCCCTGCTTGGTTAACCCATACTGCTCCAACAAAATTCATATGTTTAAAAAGATAAATCCTAGAGTAATAACCCTAAGCTCCAATAATCCAATTTTTTAATAAATTGTGATCTAATAATTCTTTGGGGAAAAATTTTTTGTAAAACATCCCTTTGTCCATTGATATATTGGATTTTACCAAGGAAAAATTACTCATTTAAATGCAAAAGATGATTACTCGTAGAAAAAGAGTTGGTCTCTCATGAACTAGGTCTATGCTATAAATTTGGATTATTTGACTCATTTCAACACATTTTTCTACCTCACTCATCTTCACTCGTATCATACTCTGGATAGATTCAAATATCCATGAATTAAAAACAAAGTTCATAGCATGAATCAGATTTATATAAGTTTTTATCATAAAAAAAATCTTTCTATTTTTCCTAACTATATACTAATAATAATGATCCACATAAAAGGGTCGCATAGCCACGTGAACAGAAGAGTGGGTACTAACATTGTTGGTTTGTGTATTTCAGTTAAAAGAGCTGAAGTAGCAAAGCCTGGAAAAATAGCACCTGGGCCAATTATTGTGCTTAAGAATATTCTGTTTTTTTTTTTTTTTTTAATATGAAACTATATAAGTAGAGGAAAAAATCCATGAAAGAAAGATTAACAATTCATATAAATAATTTAGTGGAAAACGTCACGAATAATCCAACGTTTTTATAAAAATAAATGATACCGTTTAAAAATACACACAAAATATAAATTAATTATAAGGAAAAAGGACTTCTAAATCCAAGTAACCATTTTTAGCTAGAATTTTCTACATAATAATTTGCAAAATATCTGAAGTTCGAGTTTCCTTAAAGCTAAAAAAAACCAATATGCAATCCAACGCAATAAGATTGTACTTTTGGTAACCAGGTAGCTAAGTCCACCTGTCCACTGGGCTCCTCAATTGAGTGGGAGATCCAAATTCGATTCCCTTTGGAAACGAATTGGAATATGGGAGTTAAAAGGTGGCTTAGTGAATTTATGAAGTGTTTTGGTGCTTGGTGTACTAACTACTAACAACTAACTTTGTCCGAAAAAAAAAAAAAAAAAAAGATTGTACTTTTGGTATGCTCAACCATATAAAGCAAAAGAAATTGATCTTTCCAATTCCAACAGTATGTAAATTCAAGTCGAGAATTATAAGCCCTACATTGCCTACTTTCCTGATGGTGTGAAACGATAGCCATCAAATCACAAAGATATCCCATTTTAAAACGCATATGAGCAAAATAATACACACAAGATTTTTCTCTAAATTCTTTTTCATGTATTTCGGATAATTTAAGAAGTAGCATTCAAGCAGTTCATAGTTCACAACATAGTTACACATATCTTACATACATTCCACGAGTTTTACCGTTGATCTCCTGAACAAATCCCCAAACAAAAAAGGGGAACAACAACCATATTACATTCCCTAATAAAGTCTTAAGATAAAAAAAGGCATTAAACCCAGATAGAGAATGGTGATGACTTGTCTATCTTTCCCGTTTCGGAAAAGGTAGCATGAATCGACTCCAAAATTTGATGCAAATACCTAATTGGGATTTTGGACTTGGTGTTCCTTTTTTTTTTGGCATTATTGGAAGTTTAGCTGAAAAGCTAAATGAGGTTTTCAAGAACCTTTGAAGGGGTAAGTATGTTTTATTCGAAATGGAAAAGGTGGTGATGATTTTTTTTGGGTTTTTTTGACAAAAGGTGATGATGATATTTATGAGCACTGATGGAAGTAGCTACAGAGTGCTCAATCTGAGAAAATGAAGAATGCACCAAAAACTTTAATTTTCTCTATGGAAGGAGGCTCGATAGAGATAACCTGAGAGGCTTGATTCTTCTAATTAGCTAGATGTATTCGTCTCACCACTCCCACCGGTCGAGCCCTGTCCAGATTGCTGAAGGCCCGATTGAGGAGCATCCTCATTTCTGGATAATATTGAGCCAAATTGAGCACTTGTACTGCTCGTAGACGACATATGTGATGGGAAGCCATACCCAGGCCTCAAATCTGCTGATGAGTATGCTGGGGCCAAAGTTGCATATGTGGACCCCACAGGGTAAGGAGCAACGGGCATATCAGTCAGGGAAGATGCGGAAGGGCTGTAGCTTAAAGTTCTCAACGGGTGATCAAATTTGCACGAGAGTCCAAATCTGCATACTCCGTTTTGTGCATAGTGAGAACAAGGTGGCACACCCTAAAAAACAATGCACAGTTTTTAGAAACAGAATGCACGATAATGGAGGATATAAAAATGTAATGATTATCATCCCAGAAATAATAAAAGGACAGGTAAATTCGAATGCGCCAGGGAAGATTAAGGCTTATATTACATGTGAATAGTAAGTAAATTTAGCAGCATACTGATGAATGAATGTAATATAGCCCTGAATGCAACCTAGAATCATAGTCTACTAAATCAAGAGGACCATCATTATCTTCTATACAAGAAACAATATATCGTTAATCATTATCAGACGATTTAAATCCCAAAGTTAATTATGGAGAAAAAAGGGTCTCATTTGAAATGGGAGCATCCATCTGCAATTTTAGGTAACCACCAACTACTTCTAGAAGTATGGATAGAATAACTAAATAAAACAAACCATAATGTTAATATCACACAGGTCTCCCAGATAGAATATATAATAAAATAATCTCAACTTAATAAAAAAACTAAGAGGATATAATTTTTGATGCAGCAGTAGACATGTAAAAATATGTAAAGTAACTCAGGCTAGGTATGTAAGTCAGAGATCATAATGAAAAGGGAAAGACCCATATCATATATATACTATAATATCAGTATTGCAGCAGTTAAATGCACAAATATTGAAAGTAAAATGTTTCATAGAGGACAGAATGCTTACTGGGCGTAACGGCAGACCCACGGGACTAAGTATGAAATTGTTCTTCGAAGCATTCAACTCCAAGGGATGATGATATTTGCATGTAGCTCCAAATTTACAATCCCCAGTCCTCAAAAAAAACTGACATTCTGGATGACCAGGTCTTTGAGGAAATGCTTGTTCCTTTTGACTGCTACTTGAAGGACCAGCAGAAGAGGTAATGGACAAATACGGTCCCGTATAGGCAGTAGCTGAAGGAGACAGCTGTGTTATCCCATAAACAGGGGGCCCACCTACTTGAGTGCTTTGGGAGGACACGGGACTAGCAGGTGCCTGTACGTTGTACGTCAATAATTTAGGATAATGTAGGTGCATCTCAAGGGGGAATAGTTTATTTAGTCCTGTAAGTTACCTCTATTTTGGTTCTAGTCCTGCCGACGAATTGAAAATAGTCGTGTAACTTACAAATTTTGGCATTTCCAGTAACCGGCTATAGGAGGTGAAACATCCGTCTGATTTGTCTACGTGGCAAAGTCTGACTGGTTAACCAAATGTTTTACCTCTTACAGTCGGTCACTGAGTAAATTGCAACATTAGTCCTGTACAAATTAAGTCTCATAACTTTTAAAATGATGCAATTTTAGTCCTACATGACAAGGTTGCAAGATTTTTGCACGTGCCGCTCATGTGAACTGTTGGAATTCCATGTAGCAACCTGACTAATGACTTGACATCAGTAACATGGCATAATGAGACTCCAACATATTAATTTCAATTAAAAAAATCACAAATTTATTATCATCCTAAAACAAAAAATTATCAATACAAGACAAAATTGCATCGTTCTAAAAGTTACGGGACTTAATTAAGAAATTGATTTGTATAGGCCTAGAATCGCCAACACCCAAGAGATATGGGATCAATTTTGCAATTTACTCGCCGGTCGAAGATACAAGACAATTTTCAATTTGTGAAAGTGGGACTAAAAAACTAACAGCTCGAGCAATACCTACCGGATACGGAGTCCAGCCAGGAACAGGAACAACTCCTGGAGGAAGAAGCATTGGGCCAAAATTTCCAGGAACATAAGTGCCTGGAAACATGGTAGGTCTAGCAACAGGCCAGTTGCCTTGAATCATCCCGTATTGTTGGGAAGATTGAATAGAAGGAGATGGGCCCGTTGGATAAACAGCTGCTGTGGGCAGAGGTGCTGAAGCAGTCAAAGACCCAGTACCAGGGGGCGGAACGGTCATTTGTATTCCTGCAGGCTGTGGATGATGAAATTTACAGGTGACACCGAATTTGCACTGTGCTGTCTTTGCATAATATGAACATTCTTTTTCTCCCTGAAACCAGGTAAATTATGAGAAAGGTGGAAAGTGGTATATCTTATAAAATGAAATCATACATCAAAAAGAAAAAAGAAAAAGAACCGGATGTTCCAGGGATACAGACCGGACGCAAAGGAAATCCATAAAAGTTCAGTGCGACTGGGGCTGAAGGTCCAATTCCATGCTTTGGATGGTGGTACTTGCAGGAAGCACCAAATTTACACATTCCTGTACGCATGTAGTACTACAAATCCAGTGCAATGAGGATGAAGTGAAAAAAAAAATCAACAAGAATTAAAGAAATTCAAATAAGAAAAGAGAGTAAAAGCACAAGTAGGAGAACTCTATGGAAATATAATTCAAAATGAGAGAGCAAATTGTACAAAATGTTATTAAAATGACAAATATTTCTATGAACCAATTGCACCGTGCAACTCAAGTGCATTGTTAAAAGGTATTAGTTATTTTAAATAAAAGGTATTAGTTGGTCAGTATAAGGTGTTCTCGCTGAATGGTATTTAGTTGCCGGTGCAACGGGTGCACCAAAGTGTCACTCTATGAAAAAAGTGGCTTGATTCTAATTACAGTACAACATGTGACAAAGATAAAATGCTCAATGTCGACCCCCTTTTGGTGATACTTGGAAGGATTTAACAAATTCAATGTGGTAGAGTTTCAACATTGTTAAAATGATAACTAACCTCTTTTTTCTTTTATTGTATTTAACTATAACATAACAAAAAACTGTGAAAACAAGAATACAAATTCAAACTTAAGAACAGCTGATAACTGTCCCTCACTGAATTATAAACAATAACATTGTTAATATGAGAAGTAAAGTAAAACGAGCATAAATTTGCAATCCTAACAGATCAAACCATCAATTGTATTAATTAACTATCAACATGGAGAAAATTTCAGTCAAAATGACCTTTAGTTGACGAATAATAAACCAGTTAATGCAATAAAAGTTATACATTCCGTGATCTGATACTAATAGGTTATAGAAAATGTAATCACAGTGAATACATGAAAATTAGCAAACGTAGCAAGCATGATAACTCCAAGAAGACTGCCTTATGCTCAATAGACCCAAGAGAAGGAAAAAGACGATACAGCAGTCAAGAAGTTTAATATATTTAATCTAACATGACAACATAAAGACGAAATTACAGAGAGGAAAGAGTAACTTCAGATTTGTTTTGTTCCAGATTTTTTTCATTATTCAAGTCACAAACTACCTTTAAGGACATTATACAAACTATAAAAGTAAGTAAACAGGAAAAAGTAAGTAATCACAAAAAAAAAATATTGAATGATTAATGAGGACAGGACGAAATCATGGTCAAGAACATAGAAGTTGGTTATTTTAGAAAAAGCAACATAATTCAGATTCTGACATGACTTCAAAAGATCTGCCAATTGACAAGTGTCATTTAACTAGATAAAAACAACAGAAAATATCATGAGTTAGTTAATGAACATGTATCAGACATAATTAGACGAAGTATCATGTATCAATAAGAATAAAGCAAGGCACACTCTCCCAAGCTAAACAGAAAACAGACGAAGTTCTTAAATATTGTGATCTAGCAGATGGACTTCTGCCAATATCAGTAAGTAAATAATTTACAAAGAAAGGATGCATCAAACAACTAACAGGATTTCACCCTTAAGACAACAAGAAGACGAATATAATTTTAGGTCACACATTGTCAGAATGCATGTTTTCTCAACAATCAAAGCAATCGATGAACACACTTAATTCAAAAGGTGATATGAAACATTTAAAATTAAAAATCCATATTATAGTAATTACATAATGTGCCACATTGAGGTAATATGATCTTGCATAGCAATTATTCATCTGGTAAATTATAAGAGATTTTTACACGTAGTTGTATTCATGCACAAATGCAAAATTACATGCAACAACATACCTGACAGACAGCCTGGCCAACACGTTCAGGGTACTCGCCTGCACCAGGTCTTATTACCATTGCCTATAATAATGGAAAAAACATAGTCAAATCAGTAAATGCATGTTCATCAAACTGGAAATGATTAATTATAATGGATGTTTCCCCAATTTATACCACATTAATTTCGTCATCATTTCATAAACAATTATATACCACATTAATGGAATAAACACTCAATTCTTACAGAAAATCACAATCACACCATCAAGAACAAGTATAAATCTCACAAAATGCGATAAAAATCCATTCTTACTCGAATCACCATCACACAATATAAAACACCACCAGTTTGACTCAATGCATGTGCACCAGATTGATGTGATCTCTTCACCAAAATCATGATTAACTCAATTCAGAACTCACTTTTTACTTTTTACCCAAAATAAAATCCATATGACTCCAACTAATTCAACTCAATGCATGCTTACCTAATTCATACAACCATTAAAATGTAAATTTACCCAATCTAATTAACTGATATACATAAATGCCACCACGACCCCCACCTAAACAAGAAACGATCGAGTTCCCCAAATCAGAATTAAATCTACACAAAACACCATTAAATTACCCTCTATAGCAACTGATCGCACCAATCATGAACTAAAGCATCAATTATCTACACTAAAGCTGAAAAATCAAGGGACATCACCGTGCCACGATCACGTGGATGATTGAAACGGCACCGATTGCCGTACCCACAGTAGCCAGTCCTCAAGTAATAAATACAATCGGGCTCATCGGGCCGCTCAGGGTACGGCTCCGAACCACCACCAAGCCCCAATTGCCACATAGGCTCTGCATTCATAAAATCAAACCTCAAATCAATCAACATTACAAAACCACGTGCTCAATTCAGTGAAAAAATCAACTCAAATTCAGGTGAAATTCAGATGAAATTCAGATGAAATTCAAATGCAACTCACCTTCAAGCCAGGTCTCGCCCCCCGGCGCCGCCCATTCCGCCACCGGATCCACCTGCACCGCCTCCATTGCCTGGGTCCCACTATACCTTTCCATATTTTACACACACTCTCTCACACCCCCCCTCTCTCTCTACACAAATATATATATATATAAATATAAATATACACAATACAAGTATCTTAACAATAAAGCAAGATATTCACAGGTACCATAAACACGCAGCAGCACGCGATTGTGTGTGAGAGATGAAGAGAGAGTGAATGGTGGTTTGATCGAAAGGGGGGTTTGGTGGTTTTAGAGAGAGAAGAGCGAGAGAGAGAGGTTTACTGCTTTCTAATGGTTTTTCCAACACACTCCGTTTTATATACGTCACGCTCAGTGTGTGTATGTGATTTTTGTGCACTTTTTGTGCGTCTTTTTTTCTTTTTTTTTTTTAAATCGATTTCTTTATTTGGCCTTTTTGGTGGGGTTTGGTTATTCTATGGAGCTTGGATTTTCTGAGATTTTTCTTTTACTTTTCATTTTTTCCTTTTTAATTAATTTTTTCTATTGACAGTTTTATTACACGCCAGGCTTACATAAACATGGTAGTCTCAAGCCAGGTGTAGTTTAGTGAAAAGACACTTTGCCCCTGAAGTAATCTTGTCTAACTTTAATATACCCCTATCTGCAAATAAATTAATTTGTGAGAGTTCAACCAACTGCATTTTTTGCAAGTTGAGACCGTTTATGTATGGGAAATTTTGTTGTGGAATAATAGGACTTTAATACATGTAATTTTTCACCTTTAATAGATTATATTAAGCCATATTTTCCTAATTAATTTGTGTTGTTTATATTTTCCATAATTTTTTAATTAATTTCGGAGGGAAAGAATGACGTACAAGAGAGAAAATGTGATGATTCCACTTTTTCTACTCGTTTTATGGTGGTGCAGAAAGAAAACGCGAAAAGTGCGACCGTTACTTCTACTTTTGTTTGATTCTGGAAAACGTCAAATTCAAGAGTCAGAGATAAAGTTTGGTGTATACATCAAATGTTGTGCAACTCATGACGTGTATTTTTAAACAATATTAGACTCAATATTCAGTGAATAGTATTATTGAACAATATCAGGGGCGCGCTTAATTTGAAATATTTCAATGAAAATAAGAATGAGTGTAGCGTAATTATGGTGGTTAACAATGAAAAAAATTATCAACTGCACTATTTCTTCTCCTAAATAAGGTAATCATAACTCATTTTGATAAAATATGTCCTTCCTATAGTTGATCTTCTCAATCATTCTCCTACGTCGCAACCAACAACCTTTTGTTGTCCATTTTCTTTTTAAAATTAGAGCACAGCACTAAAGATATAATCACAATGGAGATAATCATTTCCTCCTATGTATCTGGGGCAATGAGGGAAAATAGATTTTCATAAATAATTTACTATATAATTTTTCAATATGGCTATAAAATTTTTAACAAAAATAATTTAGTCCTTAAATAATGAGAATTGCCTACAACTTCCTACTATTCTTGTTCTCATGTAGACATTTTCATTTTTAATATTACCTACAAACAAATTGTCTACAAAAATGTAGTCATAAAGGGTGTGATATTATTTATGTTAGAAGACAAAAACTCATATGAGACGGTATTATGCATGAGACGGTGTACAACCTAGCACAAATTACATTTACCCCTCTCAAAATATTAAAGCGTTAATGTCCAACGTATACCCCGTTTCACCATGAGACGATCTCATGCAAGTGTGTCTCATGTTGGAAATAGTGAAATGACCATATAAATCCACAGGGTCATAGCATTAAAAACGTGTCAACATTATTATCTCCTACCAAATTGTAGTTTATAAAGACACGCACCTTTCTAAGGGTCTTATTTCTCCCACCAAGCGGAGCCTTATATTATTAATTTTAAGTAATTGTAATCATTTTTTTACGATAAAGTTTTGTACACGCTAGGTGCATCATGTAATTCAAGGATATCTTTTGAATATATAATTTATTTATACTGAAATATGTAATTTGGTTGCACTAACATAAATTACATGTTTCAGTGTAAATAAGGTACGCATTTCAATGTAACGAGTTATATGTTTCAAAAATACATTTAAGTTGTACGGGGCATAGGAGGGTGCATATCGGTATTGATTTTAGATAATTTGTATCCACGAGTTAAGTGAACTCGAGTTCACGGTGAACTATATTTCTTCAGTATCACTGTTATGCATAAAATCTATCACTGTATAAGCATAAATAATATCATAATTTAAAAAATCATTTATTATTTAATAATAATAATATTTATGCATAACAGTGATATAATTCATTTATAGATTTGGTTCACACGAGTGTTACCCTAGAATAATTAATGTGTTCACTCTTTATATGAAAAATTCAAGCAGTGAAATGTTTTAATAAATTATATTATCATATAAGCACATATCAAAATTATGGCTCTATAGTTTGCAAGAAAGATCTACTGTATTTTAAACTTTGTATGGTTTATCTCTTTATCTATATAGAAAATAACTATGAAGTAGGCTTGTATGCTAACGGGGATAAATTCCCTTTATGGTTGAAAATTTAGGGATAATATTTTAGAAGATGTGCATATATGTTCTTAATTGCATTTACTCATTAATAAATATATTAAGGAGTTGGCCCATTATGTTATTTTATCTATATATCTATGACTTGGGGTGTTTGCAAACTTCATTAACAGTTTAGAATCACTCCTAAAAAATTAAAGCTGCGAGGGATAATTTTAAAAATAAGCATTTTTGCCCCTTTCACTTGTGCTTGTAAACCCTTCCTTAAAAGTTTGTAATTTTTATATCGGTAACAAGGTAATTAACATAGATACAAAATACTTTTGATATATACAATTCAATTTAGTAACCTTTTAGTAAGAATTAGTTATAGAGTGAGTCTCATGTGCATCCGGGTACACCATGCACTCATATTGCATTTTAGAAGCGTGCAATTATACAAAATAGAAACGTGCAATTATTCCAAACAGAAGCATGCAATTATGTTCCCATATTAATAGTTGCACTTTTCTGTGTAAATAAGTAGCACTTTTCAACATAACAAGTTTTACGCTTCTAAAATACACTATGAGTGCACAGTACACCTGGGTGCATACAGAACCTAGCCTTAGTTATAACACGGGACAATTCAAACAAAATTTAATAGACGGAGGGTGAAAATTTCGGCATTTTTTTGGATTTCAAGTGTCTTGATATTAATATTAAGTAATATAGTCTTTTTTCCCAAATTTCTAAAATTTATTGGTAAATATATATAGAGAGAGTAAGTCTCATCTGCTTTCAGGTGCACCATGCACTTATAGTGCATTTTAGAACCACGCAACTTGTTATACTGGAAAATGCAATTTGTTTAAACTATATTGTGCAACTATTTTTTTTCATATTAATAGTTGCACGATTCAGTGTAAACAAATTGCATCTTTTAATATAACAAATTTTATGATTTTAAAATACACTATAAGTGCACGATGAACCTGAATGCATACAAAACTTAGTCACGTACTGTTGATACCGGTTAGCTACAGCAATATATATCACATAAATGTTTTTTTTTTCAATAATTACTTGTTTTAAGTAATTTAAAATATTTATTATTTGATATTTATTAATGAAGATATATATGCATTAATTTGTGTTGTAATAATATTTATTTTAAAAATTTGTGAAAACTTTACTGTATAAGAAAAACATTTAATATGTGTAAAGATTATTTATTGAGTTTCATAATTTTATTATAGTTCTTATAAATCAATTAAGTAATTTATTTACTTTTGAAAAATATATCATTGATTATTTTACAATTGTCAAAGTTATTTTTAATTGGTACGATATATTTTTTAAAAAATTAATACACTCATTAGTTATTTCCATGGCATTGTATGGATTTCTTATTAATTAGTAGGATTTTTCAGGTGTATGATTTCCTTAAATATGGAGAAATGAAAAGTGAAACTAGTACAATTACAATACAATTCCCAATGTTACAAGTGATATTATTGAACAGCCCATTGCGTGCTGTTTGCGTTTGCGAAACACGTGGATCTTACTTTCTTATTTAATATTCCAGGATATACTTTAGAAATTGTTGAATTAAAATTTACAATTAATTACACTGAAATATACAAAATTATATTTTAAAAATACATATTACACATTTCATATAATAAGTCGCAAGTTGCAGTGTAACAAATTATAGATTTTCTAAAATACAATATGAAGTGCACAGTGCACTCGATCAAATTAATTTAAAACTTTTATCAGTTTTTTTAATTTTGACAAGATAACTAAAAAGACTTAAGTGCCAACAATGGTAAACTAATCGCAGAAACATTAATGTTTGAGAGAAAAACTTGTTAGCAAAAATTATGTACAAATTTTGTATGCATTTAGGCGCACTGTACACTCACTTATAATGCATTTTAAAAATATACAACTTGTTATATTGAAAGATATAATTTGTTTATATTGAACTGTAAAACTATTAATATGAAAAAATAGTTTCACGGTTCAGTGTAAATAAATTATATATTTCAGTATAACAAATTATATGTTTCTAAAATGAATTATAAATGCACGTTGCACCTGGATTCAAATATAACTAATTCAATTATTATATAGAATGACAATTATTTAAATGTCAGGTGTGTCTCCACAAAATTCCTTCAATGCTTAAAAAATAGAGCAAGGTATATAGAAGTTAACTAATAGCTTAAAATGTTGAGACATGTATCTCTCTGTATACTAATAGGGAGTTTTTTTCATGATGTGTCAACTCCATGTTAATTTAACTTATGTGTCATTCAATGAGAAATTTAAGTACACGTGTCATTTTTTTATTTGGTTCTTTTTATAAGAGAATCTTATGTGTCATGAAACTTAAAGTTTTTGTGTATAATTAATTTTTAATTATTTAGGTATTTAAAATATGTGTGAATGTTAAATGTGTAATTCATATTTATTACTTTATATCTTATTTAACTATATAATATTATTCATTTATCTTTCTTTCGACAATTTTTATTTTACTTAATTTAAGATAAATAAAATATTCATTCTAAATATATATTTTATTTTAGTGTGAATTATATTCAATTATTAATTTCTTAATAAATAATTTTATTTTATAATTACTCTTATATATATTTTAACATATTTTATGTGGCAAAAGTATTTTATATTATAATTCATTCACTTTTAAAAAAAAATTCATTATTACATATTAATTAATTTATTAGTCTTTTCTTAGTCGATTTATTTTGTTTTAATTTGTAGGTTTCAACTTCATATTAAAATCTTTTTGAAAAAAAAAATTCATATTAAAATGGATAAATAATATTTGACACGATAATTTTATTCCAAGATTTAAGAAAATTTACTATAATACACCTTAAATAATTATTAATTCTTATTTAGTTCATTTATGCACATATTTATATTTTTAATTATTAAATATATTATTTATCGAAAATATTGCAATTTTTAATTAGAAAACCACGTAATACGCTGGCACTAAACTAATTTATTAATATTGTTGGGCTTAGAGAGATTAGGGTTCTCATTTGATAAGTTGGGACCTCAGCTTAAGATGCTGATTTTTCATATTTATGCTATGATTTTTAATTTTTTGAGTACAAAACAAAGTTAAGATTCACATTCAGAAAAAAAAAAGGATTCATTTATTCAACTATAGATGGTGGTGGCAAAATCAAAATAGAAGGACTATTAATATACATATGTGAGAATGTCCAATGAAGTTTAAATTTTGTACAATAATTTGCAAATTACATGAGAAAAGTAAATCACACTATAGATAATTTGCGTATGTTAAGCTTGACTAAATGGACATGGATAATAGGATTTGAACTCTGATCTGATCCTCGCAAGTACTCCCTCCATCCCAACTCTATCTTCACATTACTTTTTTTTCTCGTATTTTAATGAGCGAATTGTTTATTAGTATTTGAAATAATAAAGTTACTTTAAAAAAATGGTATGAAAGATCTATCTCTCCTCTATTATATGTTTTCATAAAAATTACTTTATCATTTCATAAACTAATAAAAAAATTTCGCTCGTTAAAACACAAGAAAACAATAACAGTAAAGATAGAGTTGAGATTGAGATAGTATAACATATGTTTTAAAAGTGGAAGGAAATTTTGAATTGGGCAATCTTAATACTTTTGATTGGACCGATTCCGGTTTAGTCTGACCACTTTTTTTTAAAGGAGTCTGAACATTATTAAAAGAATTGAACTGATATGACATCATAATTACATAATATATTATTATTATTATTATATATATATATATATTATAATTGCCCTTGATATAGTACTACATATTTTTTTAAAAAAAAGCTCCACAAAATTTCAAAATAGACCCTTCAATTAAAAATTCAACCGCCACGTTGACAGGTTCAACAGGGCAGTTCGTTCCGCTTTTCCCGCTCTCAAACGATTAGTGAACGATTCGAAAATCAAGATATTCAACGCTTTAAATTAATTTGTTGTACTTGTCGAGTAGAGGTCGGGCTGATTTGACCTGTCGGTCCAACTCGCTGTTTCAAGCATGGTTTAAAAGACAAATAAGACATTTCATTTATCAATTCATGTTTTGTGAATGATGTTAAGCAAGTGAAACGCTTTAGAGCGTGGGAATTAACTGATTTTACATTTGGTAATATTTACCTCAAGTAATTAAACATCATTATGGATGTTTTTAACCGTTTATTAATGTTTGTATGGTAATCTCATGAAATCAGAATGGACGGCTAGGATGAAGAGAGTGTCATTTTCCCTTTTTATTGCAGGTATAAAATAAAAATAGGCAATGTCATTGTTTTTCTTATTTAAAACGTTTGACTTTTTTAAATAAGGGTAGGTGTATGGTCAATAAAGGCATAATTACATTTTATAAATACGACCAAGTGCTAGGCTGCTAGCTTACTGCTTACCAGCAACCGTTTTGTTACAATTAAATTATTTTTTATTAAGAAATGTTAATTTTTTATTGATGAATTAATATTTTAGACCGCACTGGTTTATTTTAACTACTTTAGTGACAATTAACAGCGGATACAACCAATAATTTATCACAAACTCTATTGCGAAACTTGTTCATCATATAAACTGATGTTACAATTATACTTATAAATTGATATTATTATTCTTATAAGCTAATATCAATAGCATTTAATGTTATGGTCTTAATTTATAAATGTAATGATATCAATTGATAAGTATAGTGGTATTAGTTTATAAGTATAATGATATAAGACAAATTCTCATGTGCACCATTTACACCAAATCAATTTGGTGTAATTTAATTTTAGGAGTTCTTTTTCCTATTTTTTTCAGTTTTTTTTTTTTTTTTTTTTTTCAATTTCAGTTTTCTTTTAACTTTAATTTCAGTTTTAGGGTTTTTTTTTTCGACCCGGACCCAAACCCGGCACGAGTAGTTCATGGTTCACTCGACCCAAGTGGTTCATGGTTCACCCAGCCCGAATGGTTCATATATGATTTAGAGTTCATTGTTTAGGGGTTAGGGTTTAAAGTGCATAGTGCATCCAAATTAAAATTTAATCCAATTACACCAATTTGAATTATTGCATGGGGTGCACAAGAGAGTGATTCATGATATAAATTTCATACTGTGAATAAGTTTCATCGGAGATTCACTCTTAATTTATTCCATTTTTATGCCCCACAATGTATTCTATAATCTAATTTTTGTAATATGTTAACGTGGATTAAATATGAGTAATTAATTATCTTGCCGTAAGATTTTTTTTTAAGTAAGTCTCATTTAAAATTTGTTCACCGTAAAAATGTATTCATATTTATAGATCTGACTCTTCAGTTATCACAATCAATATTTTCTTTATAATGTAAATCATATCTTTTAGTTATCACTTATAATAGTAGTATAAGTCACACTCTTAAATAACACGAATAATATCCTTTATGTAATAATAAGTCGTGTCCTTCAGTTATCACAATTAGTACATTTTAGTATGGTTTGCAAATTAGATGATGAAACATTCTATCTATTTGTGACTGTCTTGTGGACTATGTGATTTGCTAGAAATCTGAATGTGTTTAAAGGGAAGTGGATGAAGGAGAAGGAGGTGGTGTTGGGGAATAGGGTATCTGGATCTATTCGAGTTGCAATTAAATACATATTTAAATTATTTTAATTATTACTAGCATGAATTAATCCTATATTAATTCAAATAACAATTAAATACCAACAACATCATGCGTACACAATCAATTTCACGTAAATTCTACACATGCGGAATCTAGGAGTTACGAGAAACATACCTCTCGGAGTGACAACCTTTGAGTAGATGGATCAACCCAAATTCCTTCTCAAATATGTCTCACGTCCTTGCTCGAAATTCGGTGGAGGATTCTTACGAACAATTATAACAAAGGAGAAATCAAAAAATATATTACACCACCTTTGTGGATTTCTAATTTTTTCAAGACTGAAATTGTGTAGGGGATGAAAAATTCATCCCCTATTTATAGACAAGGGGTTGGACGAAAATTGTACCCTAATTAGAGTTATGGGAAATTTATTTGTATCTTCCCAAGATACAATCTTAAATATATCTCATATATTCTATTTTTCATAAATAATCACAAAAGATATCTTCCCCATATCTTTATAGAATTTTTGAAAAATACAAGAGATAAAGAAACAAGATTTGATTTCTTGAATTTATGTGATAATCTTGTATTCCAAGAATACTTATCTTTTTCCATAAAATCTTTTCAAGAAAATCAAGAAAATATTTCCTCTTCTTTTTCTCTACAATTTTTGAAAATTTGATGGAAAAATAAGCAACAATATTTTCTTCTCCTTTTCATTAATTGGACTTATATTGGGCTATTTGAGGGGCCTTTGGGAAAATTAAGATTGGACCTCCAATGGGCTCTGAATTTCTAATATTGAGTCACAATATTATGCAGTCCATTAATATTAATTTATTCCACTATAAAATCAATATTGGACTATCCATCTTAATCCATATTACAATAATATGGCTCCCAGTTATTATTTCTCGTGTTTAATATTATTTAGTTCATTAATTAATTAAGCCACTGAAAAGCTTTATATTAATTAATATATTTTTCCTTGGAGTAAAGACAGCTCAACATTATTATCCATACCAGAAACTAATTTCACTTGCAAGATTTGATATGATAAAACTTCTGAGCCCACCAAGGGGACAAATCATACAAGACCTTTCTTGCACACGTTGCTCTGTATTAAATCTTAGCAATTGTCATGTAATTAATAATATCGGCCAAAATGCAAAGTATAGAATCACTCTCTGGCTCTAAACCCAACACAGATCAAAGCAATAAATACTAATTACACAAAATCCTATTTAAGTGACAGAGGTTAAGAAATCAACAACCACTGAGGTCTAATTCTTCATCCCATAAGTCAGTACGGAAGAATTTATCCTCTCTATAGGTCCTCTTCAGCACATCACAATGTGCTAGTGCTATCTCTTGGTCAAGACAAGTCAATCTGAGCTCTGCACTTCAACCTCTACCAACAGAGTGTTCAATTCCATCTAGGTTGTGATCTTCTGTGATCGGGTATCACCACATTAACTACAATGTTGTATTGTACTAATATTAAACGGTTTGCAGTAAATAAATAACATTCATTCATATTTAAAGCAACATTGATAAATCATTTATATTCAGTAAATAAGAGTACATTAGTTTGTTATTACGTAAAAGCATACTTTCACGTATAACTCCAACAGGTGGTGGAGCGCGCGTTGTTGCACCATCGAGATTTTCTTGTTGCCAATCCAATTTCGGTTGTGACGTCTAGGGTGACTAGTGGAGGAGTGAAGTGTATACTGTCCGGGCCGCCTAAAGCTAAATACTGATACTTCAGTTCGGGCTGGGTTTGGAGCGGGGTTGGGAGGTGTTCAATTTTGTGATAGTGTTGGGGAATAAGTTACACAGATCTATTCGGGGTGAATATTTAAATACAAATTTAATTCTTTAATTATTACTAGCATGAATTAATCCTATATTAATTCAAATAATAATTGCAACAACATATCATGCATATAATAAGCCACGTAAAACCTACGCATGCGGAATCTACGGGTTTACGTGAACGTACCTCTCGGGATGGCAGTGAATTCGGTTGGACGGACTAACCAAAAGGACTTCCCGAGTATTCCCTTAGCCCTTGTTCAATTATCCGGTGGAAGGACACTTGTCGAACAATTAACAAAAAGGAAAAAATAAACTTTGTTGCACCACTTATGTGGATTTGCTAATTTTTCCAGCACATGGAATTGTGTCTTGGGAATGAAAGAATCATCCCCTATTTATAGGTGAGGAGTGGTCGATTTTTTCAGTGGAAAAACAATGTGGGAAAAGACTTTTCTTGATCACCAAGAAATCTTGAATATATCTCCTATATTCTTTTTCCCATAATTAAAATATTCCACAAAAATCCCACCTCCTCAAATTATGGAATTTTCGAAAATAATGATGTGCAAGATTCCAAGATTTGGATCTTCTTGAACTTATGAGATATTCTTGTATTTCAAGAAATACATATCTTCCATAATATCTTTTCAAGAAAATCAAGAAAATCTTTCTTGCCCATTATATTTCCAAATTTTCGAAAATCTCTTATGAATAACCAAGTGGGAGATTTCTTGAATTTAATGAGATAATCTTGTATTCCAAGAATACATATCTTCATTCCATAACAAAATTCAAAGAAAATCTTTCTCCCAACTTATCCATAATTTTCGAAATTTTATAGGAAAAATAAGCAACAATATTTATTTTATTTTAATCACATTTTTCAGTTATTGGACTATTTGTTGGGCTACTCAGGGGGCCTTTAGGAGAATTAAGATTGAACCTTCTAATGGACCTTGAATATCTAATATTGAGCCACAATATAATTCAAGCCCATTAATATTAATTAATCCCACTACATAATTAATATTGCACTATAAATCTTAACCCATATTATCGTCAATATGGCTCCCGGTCATTATTTCCCGTGTTTAAGATTATCTAGCCCATTAATTAATTCAAGCCACTGAAATAGCTTTCCATTAATTAATATCTTTTGTCCTTGGTCAAGGAACGGTTCAACATTATTATCCATACCGGAAACTAATTCCACTTGCAAGATTTGGTATGATAAAGCTTATGAACCTCCCAAGGGGGCAAATCAAACAAGCTTACTTGCACACGATTCTTCGTATTAAATCTTAGCAATCACATGTGACTAATAATATTGCCCAAGATAAAAAGTATTGAATCTCATTGATTCGCTACCCATGATAAGTCAAACCAATAGTTATCAATCCCACGTGATCCTATTTAAGGGACGAAGGTTAAGAAATAACGAACCACTGAGGTCTAATTCTTCCTTGTTCAGTTCTGAAGAATTTATCCTCCTGTAGGTCCTATTCAGTGCATCAGTCATGCACTAGTGTAATCTCTTGGTCAAGACAAGTCAATCTGAGCCTTACACTTCAACCTTTCACGATGGGTTGTTCATTTCCATCTAGGTCGTGAATAACGTACTTTTAGTTATAAGGGACTGTTAATTTAATCTTATGTGATCTGGTATCACTAAATTAACTACAATGTAACACGTACGACTTATTGAACAGTTATGCAGTAAATATATGTAACATTCAATAATATTTAAAGCATCAGTGATAAACAATTTATTTCATTAAATAAGTCTGGAAATTCAGTTTCGATTATACAAAGTAAAAGCATAGTTTCCAGTATAATCCCAACAATCTCCCACTTATACTCAAAGTCTGCTTTTAAGTATACTACAACATGTCTCGCGTAGTCCGTGACATCTAATGTCACCTACACGAACCTAATAATTTCTCCCACTTATACTCAAAGCAGATTGACAACGGTCTTGACACCCATTCCTTCCACATGTCTCTCGAATGTATTCAGAGGCAGACTCTTTGTGAATGGATCTGCTAGGTTGTCCTCAGACGCTATCTTTTCCACATCTATATCTCCTCTCTTAACGATATCTCGTATAAGATGGTATTTCCTTTCTATGTGTTTGTTGGCTTTGTGGGCTCTTGGTTCCCTTGAATTTGCAACTGCTCCGGCATTGTCACAATAAACAGTGATTCTGGTGGGCAAATTCGGAACCACATCCAAGTCCACTAGGAAGTGCTTGAGCCAAACCTTCTTTTTTTTTGCTTCGCTCATTAGCCTACATATTCGGCTTCCATGGTAGAATCTGCGACGCATTTCTGCTTGACGCTTCTCCATGTCACGGCTCCTTCCCCATGCAAAACACACTACCGGAGGTAGATTTTCCGGAGTCTACGTCGATTGGAAATTCGAGTCCGTGTAACCCGATGGGGATTGGACTACCTTGACTGATAAACCAACATTCTATCCCGAGTTCTTTTAGGATACTTGAGGAATCGTTTTTAATCGCCATTCAATGTTCTTTCCCGGGGTTACTTTGATATCTTGCCACCATGCCTATGACAAAGCAAATATCCGGTCTCGTACACAGCATTGCATACATAAGGCTTCCGACAGCCGAAGCATAAGGAATGCCTTTCATGTCATCTATCTCCTCTTGCGTCTTAGGGGACATTTTCTTGGATAGATGGATTCCATGCCTGAAAGGTACGAATCCTTTCTTGGAATCTTGCATGCTGAAGCGTTTCAAGATAGTGTCTATGTATGAAGCTTGCAATAAGCCTATCATCATTTTCTTGCGATCTCGAGTGATCTTGATCCCAAAGATGTGTCCGGCTTCCCCTAAGTCCTTCATATCAAACTGTTTTGAAAGTCATGCCCTTACGCCCGATAACACCTTCACATCATTCCCGATGATCGGAATGTAAATCTCACGATAGTACTAAGAATACCAATGCGATCCGACACGCTTTTTATACACACAACTTTCAAACTCGTTTTGATCAAACCCATAAGACTTTATAACATGATCAAAACATTGGTTCCAAGCTCACGGATGCTGTTTGAGTCCGTAAATGGACTTCTTGAGCTTACAAACAAGATGTTCTTGCCCTGTTTCAATGAAACCTTGGGGTTGTTGCATATAGATCTCTTCATCAAGACTCCAGATTAAGGAAAGTCCGTCTTGACATCCATTTGCCGATTTCAAAGTCGAAATCGCAAAGAATCGATAAGAGAATACTGAGATGGACTTAAGCATGGCTACTGGCGAAAAAAGTTTCCTCATAATCGATCCCTTCTTTACGAGTATAACCTTTCGCCACTAGTCTTGCTTCTTTAAAGGTTTCAACCTTCCCATCCGGTCCTCTTTTCCTCTTATATACCCACTTGCATCCAATGGGTTTGACCCCATTAAGTGGTTCGACTAGCTCCCACACTCTATTATGAAACATAGAACCCATTTCGGCCTTCATTGTTGTTTGCTAAGAATATGCATCCTTATCTTGGAGTGCCTCGTCATATGTCCATGGGTCTGATTCGTCTTGTCCGGGAATCAAGTCCGAGGACTCTCCTATTCCCATGAATCTCTCGAGGCCGTCTAACAACCCTCCCACTCTGACGAGGCTCGGCCAGAAAACCTATCGTTTGGTATATCATCTAGTACAGTTGGCATTGAGGTTTGTCCTCTAAGCTCATTTAAGATAATCTCACTCCTGGGTTTTCTTTGGTTCATATAGTCTTCTTCCAAAAATCTAAAGTGGGTGCTGATGACCACCTTTTGATCTTCTGGACCATAGAACATACACCCCTTTTGTTCCTCGGGGGTATCCTACAAACAAAACCTTAATTACGATCGAGGATCCAATTTATCGGCCTCCTTGTCCAACACGTAGGGACACCCCCAAATTCTCATGTGTCTCATACTAGGCTTGCTTGGGTCCACAATTCTTTGGGAGTTTTGGGAACCGATTTGGATGGCACCAAGTTCGAGAATATAAGCCGTTGTTTCCAAGGCATGACCCCGAACAACTTGGGAAGATCCAAGATAACTCATCATAGACCTAACCATTTCCAAAAGAGTTATGTTTCTTCGCTCTGCAACCCCGTTTTGTTGAGGGGTTCTGGGTGCAGTGAGTTGGGATACAATCCCTTCATCGATAAGTAGTTCAAAAACTCATATTTGAGGTATTTGCCTCCACGATCGGATCGTAGAGACTTGATACATTTTTTCCCTATGATTCTCTGCTTGAGCCTTAAATTCTTTGAATTTCTCAAAGGTCTCAGTTATGCTTCATAAGGAAAATATAATCGCATTACCTTGAGTAATCATCAATGAAAGTGACGAAATACTCATAACCTCCTCTTGCTTTGGTTGACATTGGACCACATACATCTGTGTGTACGATCTCTAACACTTCTTTGGCCCTATTCCCCTTGGCTCCAAATGCCCTCTTGGTCATTTTCCTCCAAACATGATTCGCGGGTTGGAAACGGTTCAACTTGGAGAAGCTCCAGAGAACCCGTCTTTCACCAACCTTTGGATCCTCTTTGGATTTATATGACCTAATCTTAGATGCCAAAAAGTGTCTCGTTTACGTCGATGAACGTTTTTTCTTTTTAAAAGCAGTTGATGTGTTATAGGATGCATTTAAGTGAGTGGTGTACGCGATTAATTGAATAGAGATTATTCGTCAACGTTCCATGACAGATAAATTTATCAAAAAGAGAAATGGTAACAACTTTATTAAAAGTAACCGAATATCCATCATGAAAAAGTTTAGAAACTGAAATTAAATTCTTTCTAAAACTCGGAACGTCTGAGAATATCTCTTAAAATTAAAACTCTTGTCTTTCAAAAGGCGGGTGCACTTCTCCCATCGCCATTTTGCCACTCTCGAAGATCGCCTAGTGTGATGAGGATCTCACTTCCACTTAGTTGTCGGGTCCGTTTGAACCCCTGTAATGTGAAACAAACATGATCAGTGGATCCCGTATCCACCACCCATAAATGGGAGGCATACGCCGCTAAATAAGTTTCAACAACTAGTGAGTGAGGATTACCTTTCTTTCCTTTCCTTTTGGGATTGGAGCAGTGACCTCAATGTCCTTTCTCCCCATAATTAAAACATATTCCTTTTGGTCCTTTCTTGACACTCAACCCATTCTAACCGTCTTTTTCTCACTTTTCTTAGTGATGAGTTTGCTTTGGTTCTGACCACTTTCCTTTTCTTGAGACTTGCCTTCCACTGGCCTAGATCTCGAGAAAAGACTTTTGGTCACCAATGCTTCGTCTTTCTTTCATAAATGCTTCTCTACTATCTCCAAGGCTTCTTGTAGATTATCCATAGTAAACATGTGATCACTCATCACAAAACCACAAGTAAAATCCATCAAGCTCCTTGGCGAGTAAGCAATGAAATTCGATTTGGGCCTCATCACAATACTTAGTTCGAGATAAGCCGGTTTTTAGAAAATGGTGTTTGACTCGAGAACATGCTCCACTTCTGGTGTTCCTCGGCCATTTTCGGCTAGCCACGTCGTCATTTTTAAACGATCGATCATGCGGCCTTTTGTTAAAAACATTTCTTCAAGACTTTGCATAATTTCCGCAGCGGACTCAACACCTTCATGAATGTGTTTCAAATCATCAGACAATGAAGTCAAGATTACACGTTTCATGGGTTCATTGGCCTGCTCCCAAATATTATACTCATGTCTTGCCGGATCAGATGATTCATCAGTAGGCTTACGTGGCTTGGGTACATCAAGAATCCAATAATGTTTTTGTGCAGGTAGGACAAAGCTCATATTTCGTTTCCAAATATTATAGTTTTCTCCGATTAATTGGTGTTCTTTGAGTGTATATAACAATGGATTAAAAGGTTGCGACATGATGAACTCGAAATAAATAATAACATGCATAAGCACAAATATATCACGAGGTTCGATCACATACATCATATTAAAATCTCAAAAAAAAAAAATATGAACATGCATCGACCAACATCTCAAAAAGCAGTTTAAATAAGCCGCGTGGGGTGGGTCATTATTTAAACACATTCAAACGAGTTACAAACAAACGATTACAAACCTTTAATATCCAGATTAATAGTTGGCTCCACTTGACCAATATAAAATTGACAGGGGACTTGGGGAAGTATATGCATATCAATTTTATACCTAAGTAATAACCATGATTAAAATGGGATTACTATTTCGCTTTGATCGAGCCTCGTGGGGAGGGTCATCGTCGCCACTAGTAATAACCCACAATCATCCGTTTGGAATTCATTCATGTGAAAGCTATCTTTTTTACCGTCCCGTGGGGGGAATTTCTCCAAAAGAATTCACAAATGAATAAATCATGGAGGTCAAAATTAATTCAATTTTATTATCCGGAATAAAATTGTCAATTAATTATTTAAACATACTTAGTAAATTTTAAGTTGAGATTTTTCCATTTGGCAACTCTCATGCAAACACATTTAAACAAATTAAATAAAGCATAAGATAGCACAAATAAATAAAATTGTCATGAGAAAAATAAACATATTGGGCACAAATTATCCAATTGTCATGGTTTGATTTTTCTTGGCTTGATCTTGAAGAAAACTGCGTCTCGAATTTCTCCCACTCGTCGTCTCGAAAAATACCGTCTCGAAATGCCCATGGCGGCTGCGGCCGAGATGCGCGCGCATCCGGCGGCGGCTGGCCTAGACAACCTCGGGTTGACCTCGCACGCCCGGCGGCGGCGTCGCCCGGTGCCTCGGACGTCTTCATCAAGACGATCCTCGGCGGCGGCAGCGCATCGCCTTCACCTGCGCCCGCGACCTCGGCGGCGCCAGCGTCAGCGCGCCCGCGTCGCGTCCGCGTCCGTCCTTTCGGTCGATCGCGGCGCCGCGGTGCAGCGTCGCCAATGGGCATGTTCATTCCATTTGGCGCCTCGGCCTCATACCTGCGCCCATGCGTGCTGCCGCGCGCCGCGCCGCCCTTCTGCCCAGTTACGGATTTTTGTCCTTTAATTCTTTGTCTCGTCCTCGTTTTTCGATCCGGTTACAATTTATTTACAAAAAATAAATAAACCTAGATCTAGACTAATCTATTACATTGATCAAATCAAACAAATTCTAATCTACTCGTGGATTTTCTCACGAGGCAAAAGCGAATCGAGCGAATGAATTAAAAAACACGGTTTATATGCATGCATAAACACATTAAATTCCATGACAATTGGATAAAAAAAAAAAGATCTAGCAATTCTACTATCGATTTCAAATTTAATGCCAACGAATTAAATTACAATTTAAAAATTTGAGTCTAAACCGTGGCTCGATGCGCTTGTTGGGGAATAAGTTGCACAGATCTATTCGGGGAGAATATTTAAATAGAAATTTAATTCTTTAATTATTACTAGCATGAATTAATCATATATTAATTCAAATAATAATTGCAACAACATATCATGCATATAATAAGCCACGTAAAACCTACGCATGCGGAATCTACGGGGTTTACGTGAATGTACCTCTCGGGATGGCAGTGAATGCGGTTGGACGGACTAACCAAAAGGACTTCCCAAGTATTCCCTTAGCCCTTGCTCAACTATCCGGTGGAAGGACACTTGTTTAACAATTAACAAAAGGAAAAAATAAACTTTGTTGCACCACTTATGTGGATTTGCTAATTTTTTCAGCACATGGAATTGTGTCTTGGGAATGAAAGAATCATCCCCTATTTATAGGTGAGGAGTGGTCGATTTTTTCAGTGGAAAAACAATGTGGGAAAAGACTTTTCTTGATCACCAAGAAATCTTAAATATATCTCCTATATTCTTTTTCCCATAATTAAAATATTCCACAAAAATCCCACCTCCTCAAATTATGGAATTTTTGAAAATAATGATGTGCAAGATTCCAAGATTTGGATCTTCTTGAACTTATGAGATATTCTTGTATTTCAAGAAATACATATCTTCCATAATATATTTTCAAGAAAATCAAGAAAATCTTTCTTGCCCATTATATTTCCAAATTTTCGAAAATCTCTTATGAATAACCAAGTGGGATATTTCTTGAATTTAATGAGATAATCTTGTATTCCAAGAATACATATCTTCATTCCATAACAAAATTCAAAGAAAATCTTTTCCCAACTTATCCATAATTTTGAAAATTTTATAGGAAAAATAAGCAACAATATTTATTTTATTTTAATCACCTTTTTCAGTTATTGGACTATTTGTTGGGCTACTCAGGGGGCCTTTAGGAGAATTAAGATTGGACCTTCTAATGGACCTTGAATATCTAATATTGAGCCACAATATAATTCAAGCCCATAAATATTAATTAATCCCACTACATAATTAATATCAGACTATCCATCTTAACCCATATTACAATCAATATGGCTCGGTCATTATTTCCGTGTTTAAGATTATCTAGCCCATTAATTAATTCAAGCCCTTTGAAATAGTTTTCCATTAATTAATATCTTTTGTCCTTGGTCAAGGAACGGTTCAACATTATTATTCATACCGGAAACTAATTCCACTTGCAAGATTTGATATGATAAAGCTTATGAACCTCCCAATGGGGCAAATCAAACAAAGCGTGCACACACGATTCTTCAGATTAAATCTTAGCAATCACATGTGACTAATAATATTGCCCAAGATAAAAAGTATTGAATCCTGTTGGGAGATGAATTTAATAAAAGATTATATGATTTTGATTAAGATCCCAAAACCCCTAAGTATGACATGTTCAGTAATGATCTTGATAAATGAGTCAGGATTCAGTTTTAGAGTATTCAGGATGTTATCTGCAAAATGTATAGTCAGCAGATATAGTTCAGGATAGGTTTCAAGACTCAAGAACTCAAGATATGTTTTCGAAGATATCAAGTCTCAAGATGAAACCGAGAATCAAGGCTTCAAAGATGAAGACTCAAAAGATATCATCAAGATAAATCTAAAGACTCAGAAGACTCTGAAGACTCAGAAGACTCTGAAGACTCAGAAGACCCTGAAGACTCAGAAGACTCTGAAGACTCAGAAGACTCTGAATACGCAAGGTCAAGATCGAGAAATCAAAGATCAAGAATACCGAAAGACAAAGAATTATCAAGACTTCGATTAATGTCTTTGAATGCTCAAGATGAACTCGAATGTTCCGGATTAATCAATATATCTATCTGAAGGATGCAATACAGAGAAAAACGTGATGCCTTAGAAAGTTAGATATTGCCAAGACATTCAAATGCAGACAAAAGGAACTAAGTCAGAAGTGTTGTTAAGGTTATATCAAACTCAGAGTTTGTAACCAAAAGAGCCATTGAAGGTGTCTACCTTTAATCAAGACAAAAGTCAAAAAGAGGAAGACGACATCGTACCATCATACGACATCGACAAAGGAAAGTCAAAAAAAAGATGTCGGATGTACGAAAGTTCGCATCAAAAAAAGTGAAGACCGGCTACATAAAAGGCTATTGCCTAAAACGTGTTAGGGAGGTTCAAACCCTAAATATAGCCGTTTCTCACACACCATAAGAGGAACTCATGGGTTATCTCTCCAACGGATAGTTTTCAAGAGTGACCTTGGTGTATGCCTATAAATCTTGGTGACCCTCTACTTTGTAAGGTTACGGGAAATTTATACGCCTAACTCAAGAGCTCAAACTTATTCTTGCAAAAAGTTAAAGCACTCGAAATACCTTGAATTTCCCAAGTGCTTCTATATTGAAGAGAGCTCACTTTACTAAGCCTATTTTTGATAAGATTTATCCAAAGCTTAGTCGAGATATCCTAACCCTTTGCATTGTGCTTCATTGTAAAGGATATCTCATCCTAGTTGGAAACCAACCAAGAAACCCCAAACCCTTGTGAAGGTAGTTGGAGTGTGTTTGTTGGTGAGAAGTGTTGTAAAGAGTTAGTAAACCACGCTGAGTAGTCGAAAACTCTAGAGGAGAAGTTAGTAAGCTACTGGGGTAATAAAAAGCTTGTGTGTGATTGAGTAAGTAAACTACGGAGGTAGTGTAAAACTCAAGGTCGGTTTGAGTAAGTAAACCACGTGGAGTAGTCGTAAAAACTTCAGGGCGAAGTTGAGTAAGTAAACCACGAGGTAGTCGTAAAGCTCGAAGTTGATAGTGAATTTCTCTCAAGAGTCGGGGAGAGTGGATGTAGGAGCTTGAGTCTCTCGAACCACTATAACTGTTTGTGTTCTTTATTGCTTTCTTATCTGTGCTTTTAATGCTGTTGCATTAACTTGATTTACGAAAGCATACTTTTCATCGATATTCGGTTGGAATCAATCCAATGAAGTTGCATAAGTGAATCACACTGACCTAATCACTATTTCATAAGGGAAGGTTTTTCAAAGAAAGCTTTAAAACGAGTATAAACTAAGGGCCAACCATTCAAGACGATCGAGTAGCTAGAACAGAGATAGTTACCAAACCGAACTCTCATCGAGGATTGATGAAGTTAGTTATATCGATCCAAGCAACTCAGGGATCTCGACACTCAAGACTCGGTTGGGATTATCCGAGGTATCTTAAAAGCTTCGGGATCAGTTTGTCTAAAATGAGACTTTGACTCAGAGCGATCGGCTTTCGTAACCTAACCTTCATGATTATCGACCTGAAAGTGACCTCAATAAGAAAAAAGTTTTAAAATTGAACACGTGTATCCCCCCCATACACGTGTAAGACTCGTTTTTCACCGGGACCTACAAGTGGTATCGAGGCGTTGGTTCAACTTGACCATTTCTTTGTGTTGACCAAAGTTTTATTTTCAAAAATACTCAGGGTCTATCCGAATCGATCTTATTTTTTGAAATTTTTTCTTTTCAAAAGATCGAAAAAAATGTCTTCTAAAAACTTCCCATGTTCTCGAGAGAACTATGATCTATGGAGACCGAGAATGCAGAGCACATCTCAGTATTCCAAACATGAGCGTATGTGGAAAGTGGTTTCTCAAGGACCATTCAAATTTTTTGTGGTGAATCCGGAGAGAACGAAGATGAGAGAATTGATCCTAGAGCAGAATTTCCTAAGTCCGATGACCAACTAACTCCCCGAGGAGAGAAAGTTAGTCAATCTAGACTACATTGCAAAAAAGACACACTATATAGTACAATTGATGATGGTGTGATGGGAATGATCTCTCACCGTAATCTTGCTAAAGAGATATGGGATACACTATTTGTTATGTGCCAAGGCACGATCATATAAAAGAAAACAAACTTTCAATTGGCAATTGGAAAGTTTGACAGGTTTTGAAATGGATGATGGTGAATCAATAGACAAATTGGAAGTCGATTCACTAGCATCATGAATGATCTAAATGCACTTGAAAAGAAATATCCACAAAGAGAAGTGGCATTGAAAATTCTTAGAGGTCTTTCTAAGAAATTGGATATTCATGCAAATGGTGATTGAAAACACCAAGAACATTAGTTCAATGCCATACCAACAAGTCTTCTCGAAATTTTGAAAGCCTATGAATTTGTAATTGATAAGAAATCCAAAAAAGGTCGACAAAGAAAGATGATTCTTCATCAAGTAAAAATGTGGCTTTAAAAGCCAAAGATAAAACACTGTAAAACTAAAGAGTCTGAGAACCCCCATGCCAAACATCAGGATGAGCTTGAGGAAAAGCTAGCATTGATGGCAAGGAGGTTTGACGGACTTAATAATAGATTTGGAAAATACAAAAAGCTTTTTACAGAACCACAGTACCGGAAGAAACCCGAGGACAGATCAACCGAGAAGAAGAAGGACTGAAAATCGAAGGATCTTCATCCGAAAAAGGACTCCAAGTCCAAAGAAGAAAATGATCGGGATGATGATACCAACAGATCTTTATAATTGTCGAAGAAAGGTCACTTCCAAAGATGATTGTCCGAGTTGAGTGCTAAGGAGAGAAGAGAAAGACAAGCTACAAGAGACCGGAAGTTCTCAAGCAAAAAGGCCATGGTTTGCGTAAGAAGAACACTCGAGGATGGATCTAGCTCTTCGGATGAGATATTCTCGCATGACAAAGGAAAGTGATGACATCCGCTCGATGGCCATTGAGGAGGTAAACTCTTCATCTCTGTTGTTGCTCCTACACTAAAGCACAAGAGTTTTTCAAGTTCCACCGAAAAAACAGTCTATTTTGACTCGATGGATTTTTTTGAGAATCAAGGACTATCTTTGTTTTGCAAGGATCGCTAAATAAAACTCAAGAGCGTAATAAGGAATCGAATTTGAAAAATCTAAAATGGAAAGACTCTAGCAAAAACGAAATCACTTCTCAATTTATGGGAGCTCTTGATGAATGGATGTTCGAAAGTACAACTCTCGAGAAAAAGAAAAGTTGATAGAGACCCTAAGCGAAAAACCTAGAGAAATCTAATCAAGAAATTCAATTTAATCGTAACTAAGTTCAATGACCTCTCCGAGAAGTATGAAACTCTTGTGAGGATAGTGCATGAGAAGAAGTTAACTCTATTGAATAATGCATCTAAAGTAATAGATGAAATTTGAGTTACCAGAGATCCGCCACTATAAAATGCGGATTGGGATACATTCGGGGAACCTCACAAGGTCATCCGAATCGTCGCATCAAGTAGCAAGAAGACAATCTTTGTTAAATCAATGGCACCTACACTTTCAAGAAATGCCCAAG
Source organism: Stenogyne calaminthoides (assembly GCA_037126765.1). Classification (NCBI taxonomy): domain Eukaryota; kingdom Viridiplantae; phylum Streptophyta; class Magnoliopsida; order Lamiales; family Lamiaceae; genus Stenogyne; species Stenogyne calaminthoides. The sequence continues at coordinate 24,378,494 of JBBCBC010000025.1, forward strand.
GTTGTAAACAAGGAAAATGGCCTATGGCTAAAAAAAAATGAATGATCAAAGTTAGAAAGCCCAAACCTCGGTGAAGGCTAGAAAACCCGAAAGCGCATCGATTAAGTGAAAAATTTCGTGCAAGTACTTCAAAGCCTCAGCTAAGAATGCAAACTTGAAAGGATCTACATCGAACCATCAGAGGAATCTTCGGAAGAGAAACACTCAAAGCAGAGATATTCTCAATGAAGAGACCAAGTCCTCAAGATCTTGAAAGACCCATATTTCAAAGACAGCAACCTAAACCCCACTTTTAAGGGTAAAGGTTACCTGAACCCAAGTCAACAAAGATTCGGACAACGGTAGATTGAAGCCAAAGCAATGGAACAAAAGGCTTGAACCAACGAAGAATTCAAAAGCCCATGTTCATGCTAAGGCCAAGACTCATACACGTAAAAACCGCCGAGGCACCCGGAGTAGTAAATGTGTATGTAGATGTTTATGGAAGATGATCAGCCACTCTAAAGTGATTAGAGTTGTTAGGCAGATTTGGATCCCTAAATGATAAACTAACCTTGTAGGACCCTACACAAATTGGGTACCTAAGAAGTAATTTGTTTTTCATTTGAGGAAAACAATGGCACATCGAATCGACTAAAGATCACATGGCAATCGATGAGCAGAGATGAAAAAAGCTCTCGATATATGGTATCTTGACAAATTGGATGTTCAAGACATATGACAAGATACAAGAAGATACTCAATGACTATGTTGAACAAAGAGGCCCACAGATCACTTTTTGGAGATAACTCCAAGGGACGGATGAAGGATATGGAACTTTGGAAATCGACTTCAGTTCATATCCATGGTGTTTCATATGTATCCGGATTGAAGCATAACTTGCTTTCAATTAGCCAAATTCTGTGATAAAGGTTTTAATGTTGAGTTCTCCAAGAACTTATGTTTTGTGAAAGATGATACATCACGTAAAGTACTTTTGGTACAAGAAAAGGGAATGTGTATCTTTGGCGATTGGAGTTCAACTCCTAAAGATACATGTTTAGTTGCTAAAAGTTCCACAGATACCGGTTGGTTATGGCATAAAAGAATGAATCACCTAAATTTCAAAACCCCGAACAAGCTTGCAAGATTAGCTCTTGTAAAGAGGGTTACCTAACGAAGTGTTCAAGAAGGAACATATTTGTGATGCGTGCGAAAAGGCAAAACAGATAAGAGCATCATTTAAAAGTAAAGTTGAGGTTTCTCTTTGAAAAGAATACTTGATTACTTCATATGGATCTTTTTGGTCCTATAACACTGTGAGCACTAATGGCGGGAAATATACATTGGTAGTAGTTGATGACTACTCGAGATATACTTGGGTCATATTCTTTCAAGAAGAAGGAGACTCGAATAAAGTTTGCCAGATTCATCGAAAAGGCTCAGTATTGAGAAAAATCTGAGTGTGGTCAAAATCAGATCTGACAAAGGAACTGAATTTATAAATCATATTATATCTGATTATTGTGCAGCAAATGGAATTTCTCATGAAACATCAGCTGCAAGGACCCCTCAACAAAATGGTGTTGCTGAAAGAAGGAACATGACTCTGAAAGAAGGCGCAAGGACAATGATACCGAGGTCGATATTCCTAAAAGATTTTTAATGAAACTGTCAACACCGTGCATGCTACTCACGAGAATAGATCCATCTTGACTAAGAGTCAAGGCAAAACACCTTATGAGCTTTGGAATGAAAGGAAGCCTCTTGTTTCTTTCTTTTCGTGTGTTTTGGTTGCAAGTGTTTCATACACAATAATGGTAAAGATCGGTTGAAAACTTTTGATAGTAAAAGTCGATGAAGGAATATTCTTAGGATATTTCAAGTCAATAAAAGCTTTTCGAGTTTTATTTGTAGGACTCTTATTGTGGAGGAAACACCTCATGTTGTTTTTGATGAAACTATTTGTGTTCAGAAGAAACAGGAACATGATGCAGATGAACTGACTAAGAGGATCACCAGATTAAGCCTGAAACAAAAAGATAAATCATCCACTGAACCAGAAAAGAAGAAGTCAGTCACTATCTATGATTGGAGTGACTCAGACTCAGATAAAGAAGTTCAGGATGGAAATCAGGATGGTGAGACTCAGGAAAACCAACACTCCAAAGGTAACCAATCGAAGCAGACACCCGAGTTCGGACTCGGGTATGTGATGCCAATGAAGATGTGGTCACGGTGAGGCAAATTCTCGAATCTATCAACCAAAGGGGAACAAATGTCTCTCGACAATGTTCGAATAAATTTCCACGAGGAAGATGATTCACTTTCTCCTTTTCTGTTGTTCCCTGAGTTTGCTGATTTAACTGAACCTAACATTTTAAATGTTGAGGATACTATTGAAGGGGGAACATCAAGAAGGAAATGGTTAGATAGTCATCCTACAAGTCAAATTGTGGGTGATCTAACTGAAGGAGTTAAGACAAGAAGGTTCCATGGTGAGAGTGCACTATTCTGCTGCTTCCTATCAGAGAAAGAAGAACCTTTGAGATTAATGAAGCTCTACAAGATTCTTATTGGATTCTTGCTATGCAAGATGAAATTTGAATCAATTCTCAAGGAATGGAAGTATGGGAGTTGGTAGATAGACACGAAAGACACAATGTCATTGGAACCAAGTGGGTTTTCAAGAATAAAAGAGATGAAAACAACAACATTGTAAGAAACAAGGCAAGGCTAGTTGCACAAGGTTATTCCCAAGAAGAAGGCTTGGATTATGATGAAACCTTGCACCGGTTGCAAAGACTAGAAGCCATCGATTGTTTCTTGCATATCTGCCCACATGAAGTTCATGATCTATCAAATGGATGTGAAAAGTGCATTTCGAAGCGGTGTGCTTAAAGAAGAGGTTTATGTGGAACAACCTCTCCGGCTTCAAACAGAATGACCAAGTTTCTGTGCTCGAAAAAAGCCTTGTATGGTCTCAAGCAAGCACCGAGCATGGTATGATACTCTTTCTCGGTTTCTTCTTGACCATGGTTTTGTCAAAGGAACTGTTGATAGAACTCGTTTCGGGATAGAGGATGGGGAAGATATCTTCGTTCAGAGATATATGTTGATGACACATCATTTTGGATCTCCAAACCATCATTTGTGTGAAAAGTTTTCAACACCGATGAAAGGCAAGTTTGAGATGTCAATGATGGGAGAGATGAATTTCTTTCTAGGTCTTCAAGTGAAACAATCAAAGGAAGGAATATTCATCAACCTGCAAAGTACACCGTAGATCCGATTGCAAATATGGTGTACAGATTGCAAATTTCGATTAGGATTCCTATGAATACTAACTACAAGATGGATCCCGATACAAGGCAAATTAGTGAATCATATCGATTATAGAGGAATCATTGGATCATTGCTCTATCTCAGATCTCCAAGTAGGCGGATATAACATTTTCTTTGTTGGGATATGTGCAAGATACCAAGCTAATCCTAAGACTAGTCACATGGAGGCGCAAAAAGATATCTTGAGATATCTTAAGGGCACAGAGAATAGAGGATTATGGTATCCGGTGATGATAACCTTGAATTAACGGTTACTCGAGATGTCGACTATGGAGGTTGCAGAATTGATGAAAAGTCCACAACAGAACTTGTCAATTTCTAGGAAGCAAACCGATATCTTGGTTTTCAAAAAAGGACCTCAAGAGCAACCAAGATTACTCGGGGTTGAATACATGGTCGCAGGAAGTCTTCCGGGCTCGCATTCTTTGGCTCGCAGACAACAATTAAGGGATTATAAAGTTATGGCCAATGAAGTACCAATATTTTGTGACAATAATAGTGCCATTGCTATTTTCACGTAATCCCAGATTGCACACCGATGCAAGCATGTGGATATCGACATCACTTCATCGAGATCATGTCGAGAAAAAGGACATAAGGATGGAGAAAATTCATCTCGATAGGCAAAGAGTCGATATCTTGACTAAACCTTTGGTGAATCAAGATTTCGTGAACTTTCAAATTGAATTAGGGATGTTAGAACAGGTGTATAAAAGTAAATCAAAATTGAAGATTTTCGGATGCATGAAACTTTTCGTAACTCTACCGAGAAACTCGGGATAAAATGGAGATACCGAATCGAGTCTCGTGAAACTCAGATTCATCAAGGTCAATTTTCAAGAAGATCTTGAACCCTTTTCAAGATTTAAAGATATTATCGACATTTTATCAAGGTCGAGATAAGAAGACCGACAGAGGGAAATTAGTCCGAAAAGGTAATTTTCATGTGATCCATTTATTGCTTAAGTAAAACTTCAAGAATCATTACTTAATAAATACAAAACACCGAGGAATGTTTTTGGGCGGGATCGCTTTTAAATTCGAAGAAGGACAACAAATCATTTAATGCTCTGCCACATTATTGACCAATGAGGATATTTTGGCGGCTTACTTTTACGAGATCGTCGGTTCATATACCCGATTAATGGGAGATTAATCTCAACCGCTGCTTTTCACCTAACCAACACGATTCTCCACGATCTTGAAGCTATTTATACCTCTTTAAGCCATTCAAGCGAAATTTTATCAAACCCTTCATTTCCAAAATACTCAGAACTAAAATCCCCTTTGCCTTTAAATCGCAAAACCCTAAAGCGTCACATTCTTCAATCATATTCTAAAATGGCCCCAACCAGTATTAGAGATTAGCCATAACCAATAAGCCATGGTACGAAGTTCTTTGTCTCACTTGAGAGCACAACCAACTCAAAGCCGTAAGAGGAGGCTCGCGATATGATCCGATGGCTAAACTCACCCATCTAGTCGCAGCCCGACTGGACAGAGTTCGCAAAGGAGGTAATCGAATTCATCCGCAATTTGAAAATAGATGAAGAAGATTGTATGCACTCTTCGACATCAGATCTCATCTAGGGCACTCATCAAAATACGTCGATTTTTGAGAGGGAGATGTACATTGTTCCTAAAAAAATCAATGATGTGTTTGAGCTATGTGATAGAGGAGTGGATCTGCGATGTATATGTCGGGTAAAGAAAGAGGAGTACCTAGATAGGATTGCCGAGAATCCCGTGAAGTTTGAGGCAACTTTGAATAAGAAGCATCTAAAAAGCCACAATATCGCAGGCCGATGGATATTGTGAGCAAGAGCGCCATGAGTCTTAGGGGAGTTTTGAGCAGATTAGCACCCAAGCTCAGATTGATGGCGTGATCGAGGCATCTCCCACCACCGACTTCAATGGCTGAAATTTTAGTCCAGATGGTGTCGAGCAAGCCAAGATCATAAAAAGAGTCAATGGGGAAATCACGATGAAAGGCGAGATCCGCCATGCCACCAAAATTGCCTATATTTTGGAGACGCAAGGCAGAGAGAGGAGGAGGATATCTTCGCCAATTCAACCTCATTCCCTAAATCCAAAATTCTTCAAGCCCATGATGTGTGAAGAAGCACGCCATTCGAGGGAAAAGAGAAAAGAAGGTAGAATCACCTTTCGCAATGGGCCGAGAAAGAAACCCAACAAACGGGGGGAAGGTTACATTGGAGGCAAAAATGGAGCAAGGAGCAAAACCGATGAGGCAGAAGAACCTCGCTCCAAAGCGCAGAAGATTGGTGGTTCTCACCGAAAAAAATGAAATAGGAGAGACAACCCGAGGGCCAAACCGCCAAAGTTCACCATTATAATTGAATATAATTATCTTAAGGACACAGGATCGAAAGGAGCAGGTTTTTTTTTTTTGTTCGAGACATATTTAAATGATAAAATTTTCAGAAATTTTTAAGCGATTTTTTACATTAAAAAGATATTTTAAAAATAAAAAAGTGCTCGGGATCAAGTACCAAAAATAGTCAATCAAGATGTGCTTCAGATCGACGAGCCTTTAAGACTTATCGATAAAATGCCACTGAAAATAACCCACATAGATGCAAACCGAGGACCGAATACACAAGTTTCAGATATACGAGGCTTTTGGAGCAAAATGTACCGGATGAGCTCCCCGAGTGATTTCACCGCTTGATCCCTTAAAAAACTTTTCATCGAACCGTAGAGCCCGAGATGGAAGAAGGGCGAGGAAAGAAGGCGAAAGTGAGCAAGGGTTTTTCATCTCGACCGATAATTTCGAGCTCTTTTACCCCGATCCGCAAGATATATTCTTATTAAGGACGGCGATGTATATCCTCAATCAAACTCTTCCCGAGATGCTTGATATTGCTACATTCAGAGGGGAAGACCGGTGGAATGAGGAGACAAATTTTCCCGACCGACTTCTCGGGGTTGAAAGGACAAAATTCAGGATGAAAAAATTCGATTTTGATGAGCTAGTTCAGAGGAATTTCACGAGAAGAAAAATCGAGGTAGGTGCCCGAAAGTTGTGAGACAAATCCAAAGATGGAGATGGGGACCAACGGGGGAGATGCCGAGGATCGATCTCAAAAACGAAAAAAAAGACTTCTGGTGATCAACCTCAGAAAGTTAACTCTTCGTGTACCTTTCGCACTATTAATAATTATGCCAGAGTTAAAAAAGTACTATCTTTAATTTCAAATGTCGATAATCGACCGAGGCTCAATTGGAGACCGGAGCTCAAGATGAAGCCGAGCTCGGGATGATCAAACAAAGATGAAGATGCAAAGGTGCCGAGATTGATCTCACTCCGGTCATGGAGAAACTTGAGAAGATTGAGCCAATGTCGATCAAACTTACTCAAATGGAAGCAACGTTGGCCAATCAAGCTCAGACATTGGAAGGGCTTAGCCATTCTTTAATCGGTGCAGATACAAAATACTCGACCACTCGGGATGACCTCCATGGAAGAATTGAATGAAAATTGGGAGGGAGTCAACGCAGAAAGTTAAATGTCAAATGAAACAAAAGCACGAGAATCGATCAATTTCTAGAGGTGAAACCGACAGAGAAAAATGAGGTCCGATAAAAAATTTTGTTGAGGAAATGAGCTCGGTGCTCATGACCAAGATGATGTAGATGCTTAAAGATGCACTCTCCGCCGGTTTGCCCACATATTCGAAGAACTGCTTTTGCGGGCTAAGAACCACATTAGGAGAATGGAAGATGAGCAAGATCAACTAGCGGGAGAGATCCCAGGTGAGCAAAGAACCGGTATCACATGGACACAGCTCTCTCCGGGTTTCTTCCAAACTACGGTGCAAGAAGGGGGAAAGGGAAGGTGCAGACCTCGGGGAAGTTCATGGCACGTTTGGAAAAAGAATTTCGAAAAGATCTTTGAAAAATGTACAATCTAGCCCAAGCCAAGTTTTTAAAGAAGCTTTGAGCTCTTGAGAAGTTAAAATTTGCTTCAAGTAGAGAAGTTTGTCTACATTCGAAACGAGCAAACCAAGCTTGAGGTTGCAAGAGAGAAACCGAAAGTGCTAGAACTAAGGTTGGAACAAGCCAGCCGGTGTCGAATCGCTTATGAAGAGGAAAGCCTTGGGCGTTGTTCAGTTGCAAGCAAAGCGTCGGAAGGCTTTAAGCCAATCCAGAGAAAGTTGGTTCGGATGATGAAGATGCAGAGAAATCGAAGTCTCAACCTCGTAAGAAAGTCTTCAACACTAAAGAGGCTCGATGACACTCCAAAAAGAACAAAATTAAGAAAGGGCCGCATGGGCCTCAGAACTTCGTGGATCGAAAAGAAGATAGACGAAGAGCGTAGGAAGGAGTGACTTCGTGAAGTTTGGAGCAAGAGGAAGGAACATCGAAGTTGTAAATGAAGTGGCCCCATGTTGATAAATGGATGCCCATTAAACTCAACGATATGTGGGAAGAAGTGAAGAGAACCTTCCGTTCAATTATGATGTTCTCGGGAATGGAGAGGGAAGGCTCGGGATCGTAAACTAAGCTTTATTGAATATCTTTCACCTTTTATCCAAAGTATCTACAGTTTGGATTAATCTTGCGGATGAAGGTGGAGTATGATAGTAGCCCCCAGTCCATATTCCTATCCTCCTCCGAGACTTGGTAATGGCTTGGTAAATGAAAAGGTCATTACGCAAGAAATTGCTCAAGACGCCGGGTCGGTCATTGGGCCTAATCGAAAAAATTCCAGATATCATCAGAGAAAGAAATGAGCTGAAGAAGAGATTCTTCGGAATGTTTGATCTGGAAGTGCCCACTGATGAAGTCGAAAATGAAGCAAACAGAGCAGAAGACTGAAGAGCCGAATCTGAAGACTAAAAGACTGAAGACTCAGAAGATTTTGTAATTCTTTAAATTTTTGTCTTTTTGATTTTGTTTGATAAATTCATTGTAATCTGTAATGGTACACTTATCATCAATGAAGATTTATCATTATGCTCAAAAGATAATATCTCATTATCTTATTTTTACATGTCTTTATATTTGATATGCCTGATTACTGTTGTTTGGTGATGAAATTGTTGGGAGATTCATTGCTGAAGTAATTGTTGAAAGACATAACCAATCTTGTAATAGGATAAACTGAAACCTGAGTATAGGTTATATGTTTGAAACAAGATAGGTTTTGGCATCATCAAAAAGGGGGAAATTGTTGGGAGATGAATTTAATAAAAGATTATATGATTTTGATTAAGATCCCAAAACCCCTAAGTATGACATGTTCAGTAATGATCTTGATAAATGAGTCGAGGATTCGCTTTTAGAGTATTAGGGATGTTATCTCGCAAAATGTATAGTCACAGATATAGTTCAGATAGGTTTCAAGACTCAAGAACTCAAGATATGTTTCGAAGATATCAAGTCTCAAGATGAAATCGAGAATCAAGACTAAAGATGAAGACTCAAGATATCACCAAGATAAATCTAAAAAGACTCGTTTTTTCAAGACTCAGAATTCAAGACTCGAAGACTCAAGACTCGTAAGATCGAATACGCAAGGTCAAGATCGAGAAATCAAGATCAAGAATTCGAAGCACAAAGAATTCATCAAGACTCAAAGAAAAATAATGCTCAAGATGAACTCAATGTTCCGAGGCATCTAATATATCTATCCAAGGATGCAATACAGAGAAAAACGTGATGCCTTAGAAAGTTAGATATTGCCAAGACATTCAAATGCGCATAAAAGGAACTAAGTCAAGTGTTGTTAAGGTTATATCAAACTCGAGTTTGTAACCAAAAGAGAAATTGAAGGTGTCTACCTTTAATCGAAGACAAAAGTCAAAAAGAGGAAGACGACATCATACCATATCGACATCGACAAAGGATAAAAGTCAAAAAAAAGATGTCGATGTAATGAAAAAGTTCCAGAATAAAAAAAGTGAAGACCGGCTACATAAAAAAAAGGCTATTGCCTAAAAACGTGTTAGGGAGGTTCAAACCCTAAATATAGCCGTTTCTCACACACCATAAGAGGGAACTCACGAAATTTATCTCTCCAACGGATAGTTTTCAAGAGTGACCTTGGTGTATGCCTATAAATACTTGGTGACCCTCTACTTTGTAAGGTTACGGAAATTTATACTTAAACTCAAGAGCTCAAACTTATTCTTGCAAAAAGTTAAAGCACTCGAAATACCTTGAATTTCCCAAGTGCTTCTATATTGAAGAGAGCTCACTTTACTAAGCCTAGCTTGATAAGATTTATCAAAGCTTAGTCGAGATATCCTAACCCTTTGCATTGTGCTTCATTGTAAAGGATATCTCATCCTAATTGGAAACCAACCAAGAAACTCCAAACCCTTGTGAAGGTAGTTGGAGTGTGTTTGTTGGTGAAGTGTTGTAAAGAGTTAGTAAACTACGTGGAGTAGTCGTAAAAACTCTAGAGGAGAAGTTAGTAAGCTTGGGGGGTAGTCCGAAAGCTTGTGTGTGATTGAGTAAGTAAACTACGGAGGTAGTCGAAAAACTCAAGGTCGGGTTGAGTAAGTAAACCACGTGGAGTAGTCAAAAATAATATTACGAAGTTGAGTAAGTAAACTACGAGGTAGTTAAAGCTCGAAGTTGATAGTGAATTTCTCTCAAGAGTCGGGAGAGTGGATGTAGGAGCTTGAGTCTCGAACCACTATAATCAAGTTGTGTTCTTTATGCTTTCTTATCTCGTGCTTAATGTTGCATTAACTTGATTTACGAAAGCATACTTTTTAATCGATATTGGGTTGGAATCAATCATTTGAAGTTGCATAAGTGAATCACAGCCTAATCACTATTTCATAAGGGGAAGGTTTTTAAGAAAGCTTAAAACGAGTATAAACTAAAGGCCAACCATTTCAAGACGATCGAGTAAATTTAGAACAGATAGTTACCAAACCGAACTCTCTAACCGAGGATTCAAGAAGTTAGTTATCCGATCCAAGCAACTTCGGGATCTCGACACTCGGGACTCGGTTGGGATTATCGAGGTATCTTAAAGCGACTCAAGATGACGTCTAAAGAGACTTTGACTCAGAGCGATCCGTGCTTCTCGTAACCTAACCTTCATGATTATCCGACCCAAGTGACCTCTCAAGAAAAAAAGCCCAAAAAATATTGAACACGTGTATTCCCCCATACACGTGTAAGACTCGTTTTTTTTTCGGGACCTACAAATCCCATTGATTCGCTACCCATGATAAGTCAAAGCAATAGTTACCAATCCCACGTGATCCTATTTAAGGGGACGAAGGAAATAACGAACCACCGAGGTCTAATTCTTCCTTGTTCGGGCCTCAAGAATTTATCCTCCTCAGAGGTCCTATTCAAGGCATCACCATGCACTAGTGTAATCTCTTGGTCAAGACAAGCCAATCGAGCCTTACACTTCAACCTTTCACGATGGGTTGTTCATTTCCATCTAGGTCGTGAATAACGTATTTTTAGTTACAAGGGATTTTAATTTAATCTTTCGTGATCCGTATCACTAAATTAACTACAATGTAACATGTACGACTTATTGAACAGTTATGCAGTAAATATATGTAACATTCAATAATATTTAAAGCATCAGTGATAAACAATTTATTTCATTAAATAAGTCTGGAAATTCAGTTTCGATTATACAAAGTAAAAGCATACTTTTCAGTATAATCCCAACAGATAGGTGTGATATGGTAGATGTTTTATGGTGTTTAATTTGGTGATAGGTGTGATATGGTAGATGTAGGGATAGCGGAGGCCTTATCTATCATACGTGGGGTGGAGTATGCTCGGGATAATGAGGTTTGGAATTTGGAGGTTGAGTTTGATGCTCAAAATGTGGTCTATGCTTTGCTTTCTCTGAGGCAGGACCTCAGTTATATGTAGATGATTGTTTGAGATATCTTGGATATGGCAGCTGGTTTTAATCGCGTTACTTTTGCTTTGATAAGAAGAGCCGAAAATTATGTGGCTCGTTCTTTGGCTCTCTTTGCTTTTTCTTTTGTTTCTAATTTCTTTTCGATCTGACTTCCGAACCATGTTGTTGCTACTTTGGACATGGTTTTATCGGTTTCTTAATGTCATTTATTTTTCTTGTTAAAAAAAAAGCACAAGTTATATTTTTTAATTAATTTCACAGATTTCTTAATTATTTGAAATTTATTCAACTAATTCTCTGTCCAAAAAATTTTATCATGTGTGTGACTTAATAATAATAATAATAATAATAATAATAAAATTAAATTAAAAAAAAAAAAAGAGAGCGGATGTTCCATTCAAATTGTTCGGGGGCAAGTAGTAACCATGCTAAAATTGGGTCAGTATCAATGTATCATAATGTAAACCAACATTATCATTTTATCCTTTTTTTTTAAATTATCTTTTTATCATTTAGGTCTTCCCAAATTTTCACTTGAAATGTGAAATATTAGACAGTGTGTGAAGTGGTATGCAAATCAGTTTTATGGTGCATTTGACTTGTGTTCTATGTATAATTTTTAAAATAATATAAGTTGTTTTGTTAATTTATCTTACTACTCAATTGATAATGCTATTAATTATTTTATTAAAATGTATTAATTATTTTAATTTTTACTATAAAAAATAATTACGAGCTATTTACCCGATAAAACTATTTTGCAAAAGATTCATTTTATATGTTGTGATGGGGTTGATGTTTTTAAACTCAGACCAGCCATCAAACTAGTTAATGAATTGATTCACTTGTTCAACCGATTGAGTATTTGAAAACTATCAGATGACTTATATATATATATATATATATATATATATTATAGATACACTTCATAAAGTTTGTATAAAATTGACTTATATTATAAAAAATAATATTAATTATATTATAAAAGAATATTAATTATGATAATTAAAGAGTCAAATATATAAATATGAAATCAATTTCAAGGTGAACAAATTTTACAAAAGACTTACTAAATAAAAGAGAAAACCAGAGAAGGCGAGCCGGTAAAAAGCGATTAGATCTTGTATACACTAAGTGCATCGTGCATTTTATAATATATTTTAAAAATCTACATCTTATTACACTGAAATTTACAACGTTTTATATTGAAACGTACAACTCAAAAGAGAGTGTTATTATTTGAGTTAGAGAAGAAAAGAATAGAATACGTGGTGTCCGGAGAGTGGGGAGAATCTGCATTAAAAGGTAGTTGCATTCAATCCTTTCCTTTTCGCGTGTCGGCGCCACTTTATGTGCTTTTTAATCATCACATTAATAAATAAATAAATTGCACTAATATATAAATACTTAATTAAGTCCCTCTCCACGTGGGTTTTACTTCACAATTTACAATTGGTGAGTGCACTTTATAGTGTATTTTATAATTATGTAATTTATTGCATTGAAATATAATTTTTTTATATTAATTTTACGGTTCAGTATAAATAAATTGTATATTTTAATTCAATAAATTGCATAATTTCGAAGTACACTATAAAGTGCACGATACACCTTATGCATTCAAGACTTAGTCTTTACACGTATACGTATATCATCTTGTGAGAGATGGTGGAGAGATGGTGGATTTAGATTAAACTTGTTTTATCAATCTATACATTAAATCTAGAGTAAAATTTTTTGAATCCACGGTGAACTTTAACACTATTATTCATAAATATTATTATTATTTTATTTTTTAAATAGTGATAATACATAAATATAATAGTGATAATATTTATGTATAATATTAATATTTTGAGTATGTCTAGTGTAAAAATTTTCTTGTATGAAAATCTATAAAATTGTCATAAATCAACCATCTAGACCTTAAACACTAAATAACGAACCCTAAATTATGACCTATTCGGGCCGGGTGAACCATAAATCACTTGGGCCGAGTGAACCATGAACCACTCAATTTTGTCTTACCTTCACCAATTACAGAATTTGGTTGTAAATTAAAGTTTTTTCAAGTATAAAAATTTTCATACTAGACTTTGTCTAATATTTTATATACATAACATGGGTGATATTTGAATAAATAAAGTTCACCATAAATTTAGACTTACAAATTTTTTTGTCTTAAATCTACATGTTAAATCTTACACATATTCTATCTATTTAAAATTTCTTTAATTATTTCAATGGAACAAACGATTTTGTCAATTTTGTTGCAAAAAACTTCATCTATTGCCAATGTTGGGCTCGAGTCCACTTTGGTTTTGGCCTTTTGGCCCAAATCATGAGGCATCTCATTCTAAATTCTAAGTATGTTGGCAACCTCCATATATATACTCATCTTTTTTTTTTTTGTAAATTTGTGACGTGCTACTGAAATTGAGAGGAGTGAGAGACGAGTGAGGAATGTTACCGATACTTTGTGAATCCTTGAGTCCTTTTCCCCTACACCGTTCATTCCTTCTCCGACCATCAGAAAATCTGAGCCCTTTGTCCCTCGGTGTGCTCGGGAGAGTGGAGAGAAAATCCAACAGCCAAAACATCATTTTGGGGAAATTAAAAATCTGAACCAGCCTTTAACGTTACAACTTAAGTTGGGGATTGTCTTTAATCACTGTATATGATTTTCAAAATTATAACTTTTCAGAGCTGCAGCTTCTGAAAAAAAAAGATTTAAAAAATTATTGTGTAAAATTTGAAAACACACCCTAATGACGCTACAAGAACTTGAGGTGGTTCATGAGCTAGCACTTTAGGATGCTAGTTCTAATTATAAATGAATCTCATAATTTGAATTATTACCAAATGGTCCAAATCCCCTGTACTTTTCCAAATAAATTGTTATTTAAATGGATGTTTGGTTGGAATATTTAGGAGCATATAATAAAAATTAAAGTTATAATGTGTATTTAGAATTAATATGCCTTTGAATTCTCTAAAATTGAGAAATTTGTCATACCTCTCAAATAGGTGAGATATGAGTATAATCCCATACCTTTTCATTTACATACTCATGCTATTCCTCATTATTTTACCAAACAAATACGGAATCATTTCACTTATTATGTTTTCTTTTCATACTTTTGCAATGATTGATTGTTTCAAATTTTGCATTACTGTCATTCAAACACTAAAAAATTTGTGGAACAACTCTTTTCTAATTGGATTTAAATAGATTGAGTTGGGTTGATTGTAGATTGATCTGCACAAATTTTGGTCACGTGCAAATTTGCGTGAAAGTGTTTGGCTTTTTTAGTCACTTTAAAGTGCATTTGAAAATTTATTCAGATACTTGATATATTTTGGACAAACTCAAAACGTTTTTGACAAGATAAAATCTAGTATGAAAATTTTCATACATGAAAAAACTTTAATTTACAACTAAATTTTGTAATTAGTGAAGGTAAGACAAAATTGAGTGGTTTCATGGTTCACTCGGACCAAGTGGTTCATGTTTCACACGGCCCGAATAGGTCATAATTTAGGGTTCATTATTTAGTGTTTAGGGTGTAGATGGTTGATTTAGGACAATTTTATAGATTTTCATACATGAAAATTTTCACACTAGACCTACTTTTTGACAAAACTGAGTGATCAACCAATTCAGAAAGTAGGGTAACAAAAACTTGCAAACTATACAGAAGAAATGGTAGAAAAGTGAGGAGTGACAAAAGCACAAGAAATTGGAGAAGAATTTGGCCAAGTCTTGTATGCATCCAGGTGCACCGTGCACTCATAGTGCATCTTAGAACCATGCAACTTGTTATACTGAAAGATGCAACTTGTTTATACTGAACCGTGCAACTATTAATATGGAAAAATAGTTGCACGGTTTAATGTAAATAAGTTGTATTTTTTCAGTATAACAAGTTGTATGGTTCTAAAATGCACTGTGAGTGCACGGTGCACCTGGATGCACATGAGACCCACTCGAAGAAATTATATATCTGGCAGCAGGTTATAGATTAGTTGATTTCAAGAATGTAAACTGGTACAAGTAGTGCTGCCCCCATTACATATTTATGGAACAGAGATTCATGTAACAATTTGGCATTAAGTAGCTACCCAAACCTTGCTTCCAAATAACATCCCAATTAATCTATTCCTCTGATGCAATCAATCAAGGTTGCCTGATATAGCTTCAAAACTTCACTCCAAGCTCGGGGCTATTCTCGTAATTTCATAATGCGATACTGCCACAAATTGGGAACATCAATGGGAATGTGTTCACAAGTACATATAACAGTAACCAAAAAAAACCAGTCCTACATCCATGATAAATGCCCACAGCACAGTTCTAATAGAGAAAGTCATCAAATTCATAAGGGTAATGATATTTGGGGTGATTCACCCCGGGGTGAACACTGCTCAGACGTGTCAAATTACTTTTGTACCCTTATTGAAAAAAGTGATAAAAATTGTCCCTTATTTCATTAAGGGTACAACAGTCATTTCATCATATAAAATGACTGAACTACCCCTATCACCCCGGGGTGAGTCTGGCCATTTAGCTGCGTTCAATTCATAAAGAGGGCTCATGAATTATAAACTACACATTTTTTGGAAGCACCAAACATATGGGTGGTTAAAGCAATCTACTACAGAGTCTCTATTATTTTAACATACAAGAAATCAGATAAACATGAAGTAGAAAACTAGCTGCTCATGCTATTGTTGTCCTTGATCACATAATAAGGAAAATAATCTATCTGCTCAGTTGACAAAGTGAATCTAGAACAATATTAGATAATATTTTTAAAATGTTGCAATATAACAAGATATTGTATAAAAAGATATCGTCATTGGTTGAACAAATGTTCAGAAAAGATTAATTCTCCAAAATATGATTGAGTTTTAGTAAAAAAAAAATATTGTTCAGACTTCTTGTCAAGTTAGCCTACAAATTTGCAGAAAGGGGGTACACACTGCAACTAAAGGCACAAAAATTCCAATAAAGAACATGAGACGAGCCTAATTACCACAATATCCTTTACAGAAGAAGCAGCAGCAGGAAGGGAGAGGGGGAGGTGGAGGAGCAAATTGATCACCCATTATTAATTCTTATGTCTGAAGAACATTAGACGAGACTAATTATCAAAAGATCCTTATTAATAAACGGAGATGATGCATTAGGGTAATTTCAAGTATTGTCAATTGTGCCATACAATGGAAGTGTTGAACAATCGCTAAAAAAAAGGTTATTGTCCTAGAAATTTATCTCCCTGATCTCCGTTAGGGCTCAATCTGCTCATTTCAGGAACCCAGACAATTCACTAGTCAATTTACACTATACTTGTCACCCCAGCATTCTTACCAGTTTTTAACTAAAAAAGTAATCCAACTGACGTAAAAGAATCTGTGCTCTTACTGGTCGATCAAGAATTGACCAATCGATAACTTGATACAAAAAACACAATCAAACAATCAAGTAAGTAAAACAGGCTAAAAGTTGTGTGTAGAGAGAGACCTGTGATAGCATTCCAAAAGCTAAAGACGCTCTGTGGTTCTAAACGAAAACTATTCCGTTTCAGCATACGATCCACATTTAATTCCTGCATCATATCCAAAATTTACACTTCTGAGCTGGTAAAAAGTTCATGATACACCTCAAGGATCTCAGGATCTTTCTTTGCATTATGTTGAACATATTTCTCAAGAAACACCCAGTTCGCACACGTTAGCATGTGGCCGAAATTGAAACCCTGCTTGATCAGACCTTTCGACACCAAAACTTGATACCATTCACACCTAGGTGCAACGGTTTTCTCAAAGCTGAAAATAAATATCTTCGGCCTTGACATTATAAGGGAAAGATCACACCCCATTTTATTGATAAGAAGATCATGAATTCTAGTAATTTTATCCGCGGACGCAGCCATCATTCGAGGATTCTTCCTAAAACCTTCCATCAACTGATCATCAGACCAACCCCACCTTTTATAAAGAGTGATCTTTTCTTTCCAAAGTGAAATGCTCACTTCCCTCATAACAATGATTCCTACTACAAAATTCTTGTTAAGAGGATCAAACCCCACTTTCCGAACTTCCTGCACGATGACTCTAAAACTTTCATGATTTGCAGATAAACTAAAGGGGCTGATTTTCATAAATTCTGCAATATGAGATTCAGAAACGCCTACTTCTCTCAGTAATCCAACATTAGGCAATAAAGATTCATGCAAATTGGCCTCCAAAACGAGGGGGCTTCGCAAGATCGAAGACCTAAAAACTGTATTAGAAGAAAGGAAACTCTTGAGGAAATCAACACAAGGCATTATTTGGCCCTCCAAGCTTCTTCCCAACAAACTTCGAGCCAATGTCAAAATCTTAACTATTTCTAAACTTGAAAATCCCAAATGATGAAAGTATTTAATCTTAGGTGAAAAATTAGTTTCAGGAACGTATTGAAACAACAATGGCCATTTTCGAACAATAACTGAGATTCTTGAATCATTGAAATGGTGTTTCTTCAAAAATGCAATAACAGAGTCAGGTTTGAGAGCCCCTTTTCGCGAAAAATCATTACTATTTTCCGAATAAATGCCGTACCTATTTTTCGAAGAAATCTCAGCGGATGAGTTTTGATTTGAGTTTTCAAAGGTGGGATTCAGGGCATTTGCAGCAGACGATGCAAACTGGAGGAATTGTTGTAATAATAATTTGGGCGGCGATGAAGAAGAACAAAATCTTCCACCGTATAATTTGATTTTGACAGTTCGATTGAACATAACTGGAAAGGAAGCAATTGATCACCTCTTGTTTTCACCGTTGCAGAATCATGAATTTCAGATTCAAAAGGTTGCCCTAGAACCCTTGGGCTGTGCTTGGATGTAGAGCCTTTTCTAATTTTTCATTTTCATGAGAATTTTTTTTTATTTTTTTTAATGAATAATTGTGTAAAATGAGGGTGTGATTGGATGTGAAAAAAGTATAATGATTATAGTTGATTTGATATGTTTGTTAAAAATAAGAATATAATTGAATATAATTTTTTATTTTTTGTTTTTGTTTTTATTTTTATTTTTTGTTGTGAATAGTTGGTATGATGAAATTTAATTTATATTGTTTTAATTATTTTTTACATTTAAATATATTTTAAAAATAAAAAAAATATATAAAAATAAGATAAATATTATTCTCTTTTTGTTACTCTCTACGTTCCATTTTTATTTGAGTTTTTACCAAAAAATTCGTCTCAAGTTTAATTGAACATTTTATAAAGAGATATGTTTTTGTGAAATGACCTTACGGTGAGACATGACATAACTTGGGCATGGTACTTTAACTCTTTGAAAGAGATGAATTATTATATCTCAGTTTCATATATGAGACCGTCTTATACGAGTTTTTTTTATCTTTTAAAAATAATATTAAAATAATTTTATCTATATCCCTCAAACATCTCAATATTACGTCTTATGTTATGCTATTAATTTATTCACACTAAAGTCAACTTTTCTCTCCATTAATTTACACAAATATCATTTAACCCCTATGCAAGTGTGCCTCATAAATTATAACTGAGTCCGACACGTTTTCATTTTTTGGAAACCGCTGGAAATTTATTTTGAAGCGATCTATTGTCTTTAAATATCGTAATTAAAATAACAAATCTAATCTATCAACAAAAACTTATTTCATAAATTATCAAAAATATTATCAAATTATAAATTTTATACCATTAAAGTCATATTCACATTAAAAAGAAAAATATTACAAGCCCCCTTTATTTATAAAAAATACTAGTCTATAATTTACAAGCAATAGATAGATAACAATTGTGGCCAAAATTTGATAAAAGAAAATGAAAAAAAAAAGAAGAAGAATACAGTGCCGAGAGAAACTGAACCGTAATCCACAAACTTTTGACGGGGAATTTTTAAGAATGGCCTAGTCAAAGCTTCATTTATCAAAAAAAAAATAGCCTAACTTACTCAAAATATACAAAAATGGCCTCTTTTATTTAAATACTTTAAAAAATGTATTTTATATTTTATGAAATTACATAAATGCCCCTATCACTTTCATATACATCTAGTATATCTATTTTTGAATTTGAAGATACATTTCATTTTCTTCTCTTCACAAAACTATTTTTTTCCTCACAATGCTCATATGAATGTTGTATTGAAGGTAAGAACATGTTTTTAATATATTTTATTTTATTTTGTTTGTTGGTACTTTTTGTTATAAGATCCATGAACTTTTTTTTACCATAGTGTGCATTTTTTTCTAGGTTTTCATAAAGTCTTCCCTTCAGGGTTGTTTAAGTTCGTTTAGGTTGTTTATGTTGTTTAGTAGTTCAGGTTGTTTATAAATGTAGGTTGCTTAAGTTGTTCAAGTTGTTTTTTTGTTTAAGTTGTTCATAAGTGTAGGTTGTTCAAGTTGTTTAATTGTTTAAGTTGTTCATAAGCCTAGGTTGTTTAGGTTGGTTGGTTGTTTAAGTTGTTTATGATTTAACTTATTTATTGGTTTGAATTGTTTATATTGCTAGTTTGAGTTTTGTATTGTTTAATTGAATTTGCTTGATTTTCTTATTAAATTTGTTTCTACTACTTAAATGAGAATTAATTTTATATTCTAATATATTTTTATTAATAGAATTGTAGATATAGAGTCCCCTCAATTTTGGGTTAATGTAATTTATTTTGGTGAGTTTATCAATGAAAATGGTCAATGGGAATGGAAAAAGAGTGATGGTCATCATGGTGTCAATGTCGAAGGACTTCCAATATTTTCGAATATGACATATGAAGAGCTCAATTTTGAAGTACTAAGTTTGTGCAATGTTGATTCGTCACTACAAGAAGTGGAGATGCGATTTCTTCTCCCCGAGAAGAAAGAATTTCAAGTTCCAATCCGAATCACTTCAACCAAACATTTGCAATGGTTGATAGGTCTCAACAAACAAGGTCACTATTGTTCCATTTGTGTTACCCTTGTGAACAAAGTTACATTGGAGGTGCAACAAGAAAATAATTTTAATCTTGAAATGCAGCCACATGAAGTCAATGAGATGAATCAAGGTGTGGATTGGGATACCTTAGAGATTGTTTCACATGACAACACAGATATTCCAACCCATAGTGATACTTTCGATACTCCTAGATGTGAATTTGTACATCATAATGGAGAAGAAAACCACATCACAGGCAAACACCTTGCTTCTTCTTCAAATAGTCGTACATTATGGTTAGTACCAAATGATTTGGACTTGGAACAAGGTCAAGTTTATCCCACCAAGAAACACCTTCAAAGAGATGCACACATTCTTATTTTGAAATACAATTTTGAATTCAAGGTAAAAAAAATCAAATAAGAAGGTTTATACTATTGTGTGCATTGATGAAAATTGTAAATGGAGATTGCGAGCAACAAATTTCGATGAGGGTAATTACTTTGAAATACGAAAGTATGATCCAGAACACACTTGTTCTATAACAATGACTCGCAGTGATCATAGGCAAGCAAGACCGTAGTGTTAGTGTTAGTGTCCTAGAGATAATCTATTGTAAGGATATAATCCTCGATAATATTCAGTTTGATTTAATATTATAGTTCATTTAATATTAATGTATGACAATACACTTGTTTGAATATTATGTTTGATTGTTTGCATTTATTTATGCAAGTGTTCCCATGAGTCATTGTTGTCATTGAGGTTGTGAGAACTCAGATGACTTAAGCATGATTCTCAATTAGCCCCGATCAAGGATCATCAAGAATGAAATATTGATGATGCAATTGAGATTGGTGTGCGATCTGCATCATACTCTTAGAGAGTGTAGTAAGATCTCACTTACTACGAGATACTAGGTATCTCATGATGGATGCACAGATACCTTAGAGGGTATTGGTATGCCCATCCGAGAAACCGTTTGATGTAATTCCACAATATGTGTCTACGGGTGTCTCGGTTAGTGGGAGCGATGTGATACTCCTTTGGCTTGAGGTTAATACGCACGACATGTGTGGAGTGATGAACTTTGACCATGACCGACGCTTGCACCCTTCCATGGGTAGATATGTCTTGGATTGAGTTCATCACGAAATGCATGTGCGTGGTAGTTGAGCCAAGAATAAGATTCATTCCTCAATGTGGATTTAGAGAAAATACTCATCTTCTCATCATAATTGGATCTAAGTCATTGGTCGATGCACGTCAACTTAGACTTTGTGGCTAAGTGTGACATACATGATCAATTAGTGATTAGAGATAATATGATTAAGTTATTTGAATAGACACTTCATCATGTTCAAGACTTAATCGAGTATTCACGAATGAAAGGAAGTTATCGTAATAGTCCATGTTTCAGTTACAGGTAGTTGCACATTTCCTCGCAACGTAACTCATAAATTGAGAATGTCTGATTTATTGTCCAGGATTCAATTAAGACCGTTAATTTGACTAATCGCTCGATATATGAGGGCCTATGGGTCACACAACAAGTAATGGTTATTTACTAATTATAGTTGGTTGATTAAATATTATATTGGATAATAATATTTAATTTATGGAGAATATAATAATAACTATATTTAGAATTAATTATTATTACTATTTAATTAAATTAGATTTAATTAAATAAGATTCCCAATGATAATAAATGGAATATTATTATGGGATTTGATATATATGGAATCGAATCCGTAGAGATTTGATATACATGGAAATCAAATTCGTAGAGATTTTTGTATATGGGAATTAAATCTATGGGATTTAATTTACAAGATTAGGAATTTTATTTCCTAATCAGATTAGCTTAAGATTTAAGTTGGGTCTCCCCTATATATATGAGCTCTTGGGAATTCATAATACAAGACTTCATATTTCTCCATAAAATTTCTAAGTTAGAATTTTCCTAACAAATTCATCTCGGGGATTAAACGCTGGCAGATTTGTGCGAGTTAGTAAACGATTGTTACGTGGATACCGTAGTTGAGGAATCTGTGTACGAATTGTTGTAAGAATTATGTTTACGTTTAGTCGTTATTTAATTATGTGATTATATGTTCGTTGTTGGTGAACTGTTTAATTCCACCGTACATGTATTACGTGTTTACGTGCCTCTATATTCCAACACGTGGATCATTGGAAATAATGTTGGGATATTTTAGTTTTGATTAATTATGCCAAAACATTATCAACTTGTGTTTCTTGGAAGCTAATTTACAGATAACAAGTTGAGGGGGAACGGAAGAAGAAGTTGAGGGGGAACTCATGAAATCAGACGTAGATGATCGAGATCGACGAGGAAATAGAGATTTGAGACCGATCGAGATGGGATGAGTAAGATGAGTTGAGTTAATCATTGGTTGAAATGAAAGCAAAATCAAGAGAAGATAAGTTGTTATACCGATCATCAAAGATTATGACGATGGCTATTTGATAGAAAACCGATCGATAGATCTATAATCGCATTTGAGAACCGATCTAATGATCAAGAGCGCATAAACCGATCAACAAAGAAGATGACCGTAAGATCGTGAAGAGAAGGTTGCAAATCTTAATAAGAGAATTTTGAGATGAGACCGATCGAGATCGACGTGATCGAGATCATGATATGGAAGATGACGATGGTCAAGATCGACGTGATTGAGACTTGCATTGGTTAAACGCGCTTAAACCGATATGCTAACCTAAATATGCTAACCGAGCCCGATACGCATATAAACCGATTATGGTCGACTGATGTTTTGATCGATCCGAACATATGAGCCGATCAGATGATGAGGTAAAGTGAGAAGAAATCAAAAATTTTAAAACCGGAAATTTGCGATACGGTTAGATCGTTTTAAGAGAAGTCATTCAAGAGGGAAGTCATATTCATCGAGAATCGAACGGCATAATCGATGATTGATTTAATATTATAGCTCGAAAAATGTATGACCGAGGGTTCGATTGTTGCAAGTCCATGAAGTTCGAATCGAAAGTAAATGTTGTGAGAACTTCGGACGATAAGGTGATTCAAGAGAAGTCACTTGAAGGCAAGAATGGGATATTGACGAAATTCGGTGGTGAAATCAAGACTTTAGAGACTCAGAGAAGATCGAATGGCTCCCAAAGGAGGAATCTCATGATGGAGGAATATAAATTTGAATCACCGACGTGACCAATGAGAGGAAGACAACCATGGAAAAGTTCGCAAGAAGTCTTTTAAGAATAGTATGGATTTGAATGTGACTCCATCCAACGGTAATATTCAAATCCACACTATAAATACAAGTTCTTCCTTCATAATTCGTGTGGAAGTGCGGAGGAAGAGTGTGAAAACACCATTGAAGCGACAGAGCCAAATTGTGGTAAGGTGAAGCATTCCACCATAGAATAATAGATTAAGAAATACACTTCATATATTCAAGAAGTGTTCTACCCTCAGATCTAAGCACAAATGCTATATCCTAGCGGATTTTAGAGAGATTTTCCCATCATCCTTAAAAATTGAATTTAAACAAATGTAAGGGAAAATCTCAACCTAGTTGGAAACCAAACAATCTTATACCCAAACTCAAGATTCGGTTAAGTTTGTAGGTAAGTGTGAACTCCGGTAGAACATCTAGCAATCCCGAAAAGGATTTAATATTTCGGCAATCCCAGTGAGGGTGATAAGTCCCGTTTGAGTGTGAACTTCGGTAAACATTCTCATTGGGTGTTGGACTAACACGGTAAACTAAGTCCAGTTGGTTAGCAAATTCATCGGTGCCCTATGAAGGGAAGAGTGGATGTAGGGCGAGTTGTCCGAACCACTATAAATCTTGTGTGCCTTTATTTGCTTTATGTTATTATTTCGTGTTATATGCATTCGTTTTATAAGCAAAACACACATCGTTTTAAAAGCAAAAAAGATTTGAATCACTCCTATTCACGTTTTTTTATATGCACCGAATCAAAACGCGTTTTTGCTTCCAGCGTGCAAATGGTTTTTCAAAACAGGACCATCAATTGGTATATCGGGGCATTACAAATTAGCGGGTGCTCGAAAGATTACTTTTTTCAATGTGATGACTAATTTTAGATCTATTCTTTAAAACATTTGAATCTCTCGATCCGATACCATCAATTGGTATCGAGCGGGTTGTTCAAAAGGTCTTTGTTTTTTTCAATGTGGATTTTAAACAAAAACCGATACCATCAATTGGTATCGAGCGGGAGTTCAAACGTTCACAACTTTTCAAAGTGACCACTATTAAAATCGATCTTTTAAATCAAAACCCGATCTGTATAAGTGCATATATTTTAATGTTTTGGCGTCATTATCAAAAGGGGGAAATTGTTGGGATATTTTAGTTTTGATTAATTATGCTGAAAACATTATCAACTTCAGGTTTCTTGGAAGCTAATTTATATAGATAACAAGTTGAGGGGAACGGAAGATTAGTTGAGGGGAACTCATGAAAAAGGCGTAGATGATCGAGATCGACGAAGGTGCAGATAAGACCGATCGAGATAAGGAAGGATGAGTAAGAATCGATTAAAACAAAAGATTAAAATCAAAAGAGAAGATAAGCATTTTTACCGAAAGGTAAATGAACATAGATTACAATTTTTTTTATCTTGATCCTGATCGAAACCCGTTATCATTATATTTTACTCCGATCAATTAATGATCAAGAGTGGACTTAATTAAACCGGACAACAAAGAAGATGACCAAGAAAGAAAGGTTGCTATAAATGAAGCTTTAAAAGAAAAGTTAAAGATTTATGTTTGACCTTTGATCGAGATCAATATGAAGATGAAACGATGGTTAAGATCGACGTGATCGAGATACTCAATTTTAAACCGAATTGATTACTATTAAAATAGGTTATTTAATCATTTTGACTTAAAACTGAAAGATAAACCACTTAAAAACATGTAATTTAATTGTTTGATGGAATAATCGACCGATCATAAACAACAATCGAGTCTTAAAGAAGAAATCGACTCAATTTTAAAAACCATTGATTAAATCGATACCGGATATCATTTTGAAGCTTTAAAAGAGAAGTATCACTCAAAAAAGTCATATTCTTCGTTTGACCTTTCGAGAATTAATAATCAATGATCGCTACAAAAAAAGTGTTGTTGAAATTCAATTTTAAACAACCTCATTGATTCGAAGAAAGATTATCTATAATTTTGGAGTGAAAGTTAAGATTATCACCGACATGTAATTAGGTCCAAGAGAAGAGAATTGAAGGCTATAATTGACCAAGGCTCAAGAGTTGTTTAAATCAAGACACCGAGACTTAAGAGAATCTATATCATTTGGCTTTCAAGGCGAGGAATCACGAGGAATATATTGACGTGGACCAATGAGAGGAAGACAACCACCGAAAAGAGTTGTTTAAAAACTCAATTTTAAATTGATTCTTATTAAGTATGGATTTGAATGTGACTCCATCCAAAGTTAACATTCAAATCCACACTATAAATACAAGTTCTTCCTTCATAATTGAATAATGGAAGAAGTATAAGGAAGAGTGTGAAAAACACCATTAATCAACATCATTGAGCCAAATTCTTGCTTTTAGCATCTCCACCATAGAACACGAGCAAGAAATACACGATATATTCAAGAAGTGTTCTACCCTAGATCTAAGCACAAATGCTATATCCTAGCTTAGAGAGATTTTCCCATCCTTAGCATTGAGGCTAAACAAATGTAAGGGAAAATCTCAACCTAGTTGGAAACCAAACAATCTTATACCCAAACTCAAGAGTCGGTTAAGTTTGTAGGTGAGTGTGAACCTTTAAACATCTAGCAATCCCGAAAGGGAGGTCGAATCCCAGTGAGGGTGATAAGTCATGAACAATTTGAGTGTGAACTCGGTAAACATCTGTTGGGTGTTGGACTAACACGGAAAACTAAGTCTTAAATTGGTTAAATCCATTGCCCATGAAGGGAAGAGTGGATGTAGGGACGAGTTGTCCGAACCACTATAAATCTTGTGTGCCTTTCTTGCTTTATGTTATTACCATTTTCATATGCATTCGTTTATAAGCAAAAAACACACATCGTTCTTAAAAAGCAAAAAAGATTTGAATCACTCGCCCTCACCCCGCTTTTTATATGCACCGAATGTAAAAAACGTTTTTTGCTTCCTTGACGTGCAAATGGTTTTTCAAAACGGGACCATCAAATAATATCAAGGGTAATTTTAAGAATCCGAAGAAGTTTTATACACCTAGAGATATCACAGATGATGTTTTTAAAGACTTTGGGATAAAGATGAATTATCAAAAGGCAAGAAGGTGCAGGGAATCTGTTGCTCGCATATGCTCATAACTTATCTCTTTCCAATCCCGGTACCATTTACCATTTGGAGGTTGATAGTCAAAGTCGGTTCAAATATTTTTTTTTAGCATTTGGGGCTTGTATTCGTGGATTTCATTCTTCAATGAGTCCTGGAGTTATTGTGGATGGCACATTCTTGACAGGCAAATATAGAGGTACTTTGATTGTTGCTGTCAAGATGGAAATAAGCAGTTATACCCTCTTGCTTGGGGTATTGTTGATTCTGAAAATGATGCTTCGTGGCATTGGTTTTTCATGAAATTGAAAGAAGTAATAGGCGATAGAGAAGATCTTGTTGTTATATCTGATCGTCATCAAAGTCTTATAAATGTTGTGGCTAGGCTATAGAAAAATACACGTCATGGGCATTGCATCTATCATATAAAGAGAAATTTGAGAACAAAAAAAAAAGACACTTATTCACTTTTTATGAAGGCGGCAGAAGCATATACCATAGAAGAATTCAACAATTTTATGAATCAGATTCGAAGTACTGATGAAGTCGGTTGGAGGTATCTTAATGATATAGATTTTGAGACATGGGCCAGATCACACTTTCAGGGGCATCGTTACAACATCATGACCTCAAACAATGCACAGTCATTGAACTCCTTATTCAAAAAAGATCGGCAGGGTCCAGTTCTTGCATTGGTTAAACATATAGGAAAAAAGTTGTAGAAATGGTTTCATGAGAGGGGAAATGAAGCCCAAACTTGTACCCACCATATTAACCCAATTATGGAAGAAAAGTTGCGGGAGTCTTTTGATAGAGGCAGAACACTCGAAGCTGAACCAATTGATCAGATGAGGTATGTGGTGATGAAAGAAACCAAAAATTTTATTGTTAACTTTCAGGAAAGTATTTGCACATGTAGAAAGTTCCAGTTAGATCGTTTTCCATGTGTGCATGCAATAACAACAGCAAGGCAGAGGAAGTGTTAGTGTTAGTGTCCTAGAGACAATCTATTATAAGGACATAATACTCGATGATATTCAGCTTGATTTAATATTATAGTTCACTTAATATTAATGTATGCCAATACGCTTGTTTGAATATTATGTTTGATTGTTGCATTTATCCATACAAGTGTTCCCATGAGTCATTCCTGTCATTGAGGTTGTGAGAACTCAGATGACTTAAGCTTGATTCTCAAATAGTCCCGATCAAGGATCATCAAGAATGGGATATTGAGGATGCAATGGAGATTGGTGTGTGATCTGCATCATACTCTTAGAGAGTGTAGTAAGATCTCACTTACTACGAGATACAAGATATCTCATGATGGATGCACAAATACCTTAGAGGGTATTGGTATACCCATCCGAGAAACCGTTTGATGTATTTCCACTATATGTGTCTACGGGTGTCTCGGTTAGTGGGAGCGATGCGATACTCCTTTGACTTGAGGTCAATACGCACGACATGTGTGGAGTGATGAACTTTGACCATGACCAACACTTGCACCCTTCCATGGGTAGATACAGCTTGGATTGGGTTCATCACGAAGTGCATGTGCGTGGTAGTTGAGCCAAGAATAGGATTCATTCCTCAATGTGGATTTAGAGAGAATACTCATCTTCTCATCATAATTGGATCAAAGTCATCGACCAATGCACGTCAACTTAGACTTTGTGGCTAAGTGTGACATACATGATCAATTAGTGATTAGAGATAATATGATTAAGTTATTTGAATAGACACTTCATTATGTTCAAGACTTAATCGAGTATTCGCGAATGAAAGGAGGAAATCGTAATAGCCCATTTTTCAGTTACAGGTAGTTGCACGTTTCTCGCAACGTACCTCATATATTGAGAATGTCGGATTTATTGTCTATGGTTCAATTAAGACCGTTAGTTTGACTAATCGCTCGATATATGAGGGTCTATGGGTCACACAACAAGTAGTCCCCTTTTACGGATTATAGTTGGTTGATTAAATGTTAAATTGGATTTAATATTTAATTTATGGAGAATTAATTAATAATAGATTAATTTAGAATTATTATTATTAATATTTAATTAAATTGGATTTAATTAAATAAGAATTCCCAATAATAATATATGAAATATTATTGTAGGATTTAATATTTATGGAATCAAATCCGTAGAGATTTTATATACATGGGAATTAAATCTAAGAGACTTCATATTTCTCCATAAAATCTCTTTATGAGCTCTTGGGAATTCATAATACAAGACTTCATATTTCTCCATAAAATCTCTAAGTTAGAATTTTCCTAGCAAATTCATCTCGGGGATTCAACGCTGGCATATTTGTGCGAGTTAGTAAACGACTGTTACGTGGATACCATAGTTTAGGAATCTGTGTACGAATTGTTGTAAGAATTCTATTTATGTTTAGCCGTTATTTAATTATGTGATTATATGTTCGTTGTTGGTGAGTTGTTTAATTCCGCTGCGTATGCATTACGTGTTTACGTGCCTCTAAATTCCAACAGGAAGTACTCAGCGATACTTGATGTGTTCAGACTATTATAATACTGAGTTTTGGAGAGCAGCTTATGCAGATGCTATCTCATCTGCCCGAATGAATCTGAATGGGTAGTTACTGATGAAATGAAGAAAATGCAAGTCATGCCACCGGAGGTACGAAAACAACAAGGTCGTTGTAAAACAGAAAGAGCGCAATCAACTGGGGAATTTTCAAAAAAGAAGAAATGTAGCAGGTGTGGGCAAACAGGGCATTACAAATTAACATGTCGTGATCCATTACCCATGGTTGATAGACAATGCCTAATTTAGCGTAGTATTATAGTTTTTAGATTAAATTGCATTTGAATGTGAACGGTTAGGTATTTGTTTTAGTTTGTGAACACTACGTGTCCCACTTTATTGTATGTGAACAGTTAACTTGTCTTATGAATCTTATTTTATTAAACAAAATATGTTAATCTGCTTAGATTGTTTGAACAACCAAGATTTGTTTAAACAACTCAATTTTAAACAACCTCATTGATTACTATTAAATATAGGTTATCTATATCATTTTGAATACTTAAAAACTGAAAGTTAAGTATTATCACTTAAAAACATGTAATTCATACTCTGTTTGACATTTCGTGAGAACAATAACGAAGTATAAACAACACTTGAGTCTTAAATAACCAAGAGTTGTTTAAACCGCTCAATTTTAAACAACCTCATTGATTACTAGTAAATATATGTTATATATATCATTTTGAAGCTTTAAAAGCTAAAAGTTAAGTTTTATCACTTAAAAACATGTAATTCATACTCTGTTTGACCTTTCGTGAGAATAATAACGAAGTATAAACAACACTTGAGTCTTAAACAACCAAGAGTTGTTTAAACAACTCAATTTTAAACAACCTAATTGATTATTATTAAATATTCCATCCGTCCACCAAAACTGTGCTCATTTCGTTTTGATATGTTGTACGGAAAGGTAAATTAAGTACGTTTATGGACACAATTTTTTTTATCTTCATCGTCCAACAATCACTTAATTACCCAAGCTATCATTATATTTTACTCACAATCAATTACATTATTCATTAGTGGACTTAATTTACCTTTTCGTACAACATGTCAAAACGAAATGAGCACAGTTTTGGTGGACGAAGGGAGTATAGGTTATCTATATCAATTTGAAGCTTTAAAAGCTAAAAGTTAAATTTTATCACTCAAAAACATGTAATTCATACTCTGTTTGACCTTTCGTGAGAACAATAACGAAGTATAAACAACACTTGAGTCTTAAACAACCAAGATTTGTTTAAACAACTCAATTTTAACAACCTCATTGATTACTATTAAATATAGGTTATTTATATCATTTTGAATACTTAAAAACTGAAAGTTAAGTATTATCACTTCAAAACATGTAATTTAAACAACCAAGATTTGTTTAAACAACTCAATTTTAACAACCTCATTGATTACTATTAAATATAGGTTATTTATATCATTTTGAATACTTAAAAACTGAAAGTTAAGTATTATCACTTAAAAACATGTAATTTATACTCTGTTTGACCTTTCGTAAGAATAATAACGAAGTATAAACAACACTTGAGTCTTAAACAACCAAGAGTTGTTTAAACAACTCAATTTTAAACAACCTCATTGATTATTATTAAATATAGGTTATCTATATCATTTTGAAGCTTTAAAAGCTAAAAGTTAAGTTTTATCACTCAAAAACATGTAATTCATATACTGTTTGACCTTTCGTGAGAACAATAACGAAGTATAAACAACACTTGAGTCTTAAACAACCAAGAGTTGTTTAAACAACTCAATTTTAAACAACCTCATTGATTACTATTAAGTATAGATTATCTATATCATTTTGAATACTTAAAAACTGAAAGTTAAGTATTATCACTTAAAAACATGTAATTCATACTCTGTTTGACCTTTCATGAGAATAATAACGAAGTATAAACAACACCTGAGTCTTAAACAACCAAGAGTTGTTTAAACAACTCAATTTTAAACAACCTCATTGATTATTATTAAATATAGGTTATCTATATCATTTTGAAGCTTTAAAAGCTAAAAGTTAAGTTTTATCACTCAAAAATATGTAATTAATACTCTGTTTGACCTTTCGTGAGAACAATAATGAAGTATAAACAACACTTGAGTCTTAAACAACCAAGAGTTGTTTAAACAACTCAATTTTAAACAACCTCATTGATTACTATTAAATATAGCTTATCTATATCATTTTGAATACTTAAAAACTGAAAGTTAAGTATTATCACTTAAACACATGTAATTCATACTCTGTTTGACCTTTTGCGTGAATAATAACGAAGTATAAGCAACACTTGAGTCTTAAACAACCAAGAGTTGTTTAAACAACTCAATTTTAATCAACATCATTGATTACTATTAAATATAGGTTATCTATTTCATTTTGAAGCTTTAAAAGCTAAAATTTAAGTATTATCACTTAAACACATGTAATTCATACTCTGTTTGACCTTTCGTGAAAACAATAACGAAGTATAAACAACACTTGAGTCTTAAACAACCAAGAGTTGTTTAAACCACTCAATTTTAAACAACCTCATTGATTATTATTAAATATAGGTTGTCTATATCATTTTGAAGCTTTAAAAGCTAAAAGTTAAGTTTTATCACTTAAAAACATCTAATTCATACTCTGTTTGACCTTTCGTGAGAACCATAACGAAGTATAAACAACACTTGAGTCTTAAACAACTAAGAGTTGTTTTAACAGCTCAATTTTAAACAACTTCATGAACAACCTCGTTAAACAGGCCAATGTAATTCATGAACAATAGTTAAATATATACAACATCGAAGTATAAACAACACTTGAGTCTTAAACAATTCTCTTCCAAATATTAGTGAGTGAAAAATATTATCTTCTTAAAATAACAAGCATAATCCATAAAAATAAAATCCTAAAAACTGCTCAAGACCACTGCATTGCCCTGCATCATTCCTAGTTGTTTCTGTTGTGGCTACAAAATAACAACTAAACATATATTAAAATTTGTTACATATCAATTTTATTCAATCCAAGATGATAAAATCAATAAATAGGAAAAATAAATTATCTATGGTTCAAAATATGCAGAAAAAATATCTGCTGCTAATTTCTTCCTCCATTTTATCATGTAATCGGGATGAATAAGGCTAACATATTTTCTAGCAAGCAAAAACTCAATATACTTTATGGTAAACATACCACAATCGTATCTGCATTAAAATGAGTGTTAATATTTAAAAAAATGTATAACTCATGAAACACATTGAATTCCAACATACTAACCCATTAGATTGTTGAGGGCATGTCATGCTCTCAACCGTAAGCTCGTGAACATCATAATTCTCATCCACTTTTGCACGTATCAACTTAGGGAGAACTTTTGAGATGACAATAATCTTATCACGATTGATGTGGCGTCCCAAACTATTATAAACCTCAACCTTTCGCTCTGGTATATCCACTCTAACTGCAATCCAATGATTTCCTACATTACAAGGAATGTATAGGAATCTACAACCATTCCAAGCGTTACCCAGCACCGGTAATTTACCATCAACATATTTGACCAATTTCTTTACACATTTATTGTGTTGATTGTCATTGAAAAAAGAAGTCATAGCAGCAAACTTCTATTGTTTTCTTCTTGTAGGAATACTGAACATAATTTCTTTAGCCTCATCCATAAGTCCAAGAAAATGTGTGTCCAGAATGCATGAATTTTGATCAAACAATTGTGGGTGTTTGTCGGCCCGCTCTTTTATATGATACAAAGCAATGTTAATATGTTGTACAAAAAAGAATCAAATATTAAATTATGATGGTTAAAAGAATATAAATTACTTCCATACATACGATAAACTTACATCTTCCATAAGGGCATGTTTATTTTGAGACTATTCCAGACGGACTTTGGACTTTACAATTCCACATACCCATTTAATACAATACTAAAATCAAGATTTCAAAATCCAATTTAAAACCTAACATAAACCCTACATCTGCACCTATTCCCATTAATAATAATATTATCACTTTTACACAATTTCCAATACAATACTCAATCATTCAATCATTACTATAATAATATAATAATACAAATCAATCAACTTTTTTACAATCCTATATAATCCTACCCTATAAAATCTCAAAACAAACATACAATTTTACTATTCATTAGGATTTTAAAATCCTAGATTTCAAAGTCCAGGATTTTCCCCGCCCACTATAAGCCCAAAACAAACACACCCTAAGACATTTTTCGTCCAAGAGGTCATCAAATAACTTTCTGGACACACCACAATATGACAAACTCAATTGTTCACTGCACATAAGCCAATACCCTTATTATTAGAAATATTAAATGAAATGTTTATTTTGTCATTCATTTATTTGCACATGCAATTACCTTTCCACAACATTTTTTAGTCATCTATCAAGTGCACCTTTCTTAGAATCGTCAATAGCTATATACGGATCAAATTGTGTGACCTTTGTTTTTTTTCTTCGTTTTGAAGGATCCATGTAAGACGCGCATGTAGAGGGTCCAGGTATATGCTTTTTGTGGCCACGTCTCAACAAATCTACAATTTATTTTTTGTGTGCATTAACTTAAACATATCAAAGTAAATAACTTATTATTTCAAAGCATGGTTGATTAAGGCATACACACCTGCATCATTCTATTTTAATAATTGATCGGCATTCTCACTCACTTCAATAGACTTGTCATCTCTCATACAATCTTCTTCATGCACTTTTACTTTTGCATCTGAAGTGTCTATGTCCCCACACAGTTGCTCAACCTCTAAAGGAATACAAAGGATATCATCCACTGTAGGGGCACAACAATCTCCATCCTCATTATGGCATGTCTCCAAAGTATCATCAATCGTACGAATACCATCATCTTCATCCTCGATAGCAACTGTCTCAACAGTATGATCTGTCGTATGAACACCGTCATCTTCATCCTTAAGAGATGTTGTCTCTACAACATGTTTTGTCTTTACCTGATTTCGTCTTGTTTCATCACATTATTATCTAATGCATCAACCTTCTTGTCGAGTGCATCAATCTTCTTGTCAAGCACATCCACTTTTTTATCGAGCGCATCGACCTTCTTTCCGAGCATACCCAAGGCGTCTAATATCTGTTTCAAAACACAGGATTTAGTTGGTTGACGTCGGGGAGGAGATAACACATTTGGAAGAGGAGAACGGTTGTGCATATCCCGCGACAAAATATATCAAAAGTTACCAGTTTAGAAGAACATATTGGAGATTGCATAAAAAAAATATGACAAGTATACTTACATCCTCGTGCATTTTCCTAGTGATGCTCTATTTGTCTCACTCTTCTGAGGGGACACTCTTTCTTCCCCAGTCGATTCCCTATGTGGAGACATATTCATATTACCTCTTTCATGACTAGGCTCCTCAAAGAAAATTTTCATATAATTTTCTTTAATCTCCTTAGATGTAGCTTTCAATGAATTCACTTTGATCTAAAAAGGATTAATAAAACGGGTATGTTATTTATATAAATTGAACATGATTTGTAGTAGTTATATAAAATTAAGATATTTGTGATGATCAATTTACCTCTAAATTTTTCGAGACACTTTCCACCATGTTATGAGAAGGTGTGGCCATTGATTTCCAAGAACACATTCTTGGAATTTTATCTTCAAACTTTGATGCATCGAAGAAATTCTCAAGGTCAGGAATACACTCAAATGCCCAAACCTTAAAAAATAGAACAAAATATAACTTATTCATTTTTATTTATAATAAATCAAATATCATATAATGCTTAACTTTGAAAGTGTACCCGTAATGTTGTTGGAAACCCCCACAAAGAGTATTGATTTGGACTCGTCATCTTCCTCAAAAATCCATGTATCGTGTAATTATAAGACTTTCTTCCCCATGGATATTCATAAAAAAGCTCCAGGTCATCAACTATAGCCAAATTTTCCACCTCAATTGAAGTTCTAGGCTTCCAGCCTCTTTGGCTCTCAACACGCTCTCATAAATGAGGACTAATTCTAACTTATATTTGTCCTCTTGAACTTTAACATTTTTAAATGCTTCTTTTAATGTTTTTGGTGTAACTGATTCAGCACACTCGAAATACTCATCCAGAAGCCTATTTTCTTTAGGTATTTTGGTTGTATAATCCTCTTCTTTGCCAGGATTTAAACCTATAATTAGAGTGAACTCCATCAAGGAGAAACACAAAGTCTCATCCCCAATTTTGAACCATAACTCTTCATCATTACTCACAGGCCTGGTGCGATTCCATTTACGTGCAATTCTTCTTAAGAGCAAGCTATTCATTAACTTGCCAGAAAACTTCACCTCCTCCATTTCTAATAACTTGCCAAAACAAGATTCTTTCAACTTTATTCTGTATTCTTGATCCAGCTCGCTATTAATTTTTCTTAATATTGATGGCTTACTACGTGAGCCAACTTTTAGGTCAAACCACTTATCAACAGGGATAATATACTCCATTATGGAAGACCTATTACACAGAAATTTGAATAAGCAAAGAGTTATATGGATTATCCTTCAAATAAACACTTAAATACATACTAGCCTATAAACACGTAATTTCAGCCACACTCAAATGAATTCTAATTCTAAGTTCTAATAATAAGATAAAATTCAATCCATGAGCTCTAACTAACTACATACAAAGTTGAATACACAATAAATTTTCTGATGATAGTATAAAACATGTACAGAGTCATATATATTCGGTCTAGTAGTTGATTCTGGTTCGATCAGTTTTCTGGTTTTAAACACATTCACCTTTCTCTCTGCATAATGGTTCATAATGATAGCTTTAACAGAAGGCTATCATATTACTGAAATTTGAAAATTTAAAATGGGTGTTCTTTACTGTTAAATGCACCAAAATCTCAAACCCAAAAAGTTACATTAAAATCAAGAAAATATGGCACTTCAACTCTTTAATATGTTGTCTAGTTCATACCGACAAAAGATAGTTCAATTCATACCACAAAAGATAGTTCAATTTACCTGTAGATAGACCCTAAGAAGACACCCATTTTGAAACTCCTACTTTTCTCGAAGAAGATGACCCCATTTGCAGCTCGCAACTCTCCTTCCTCCTTTTCCTTTTTTTCCTAGATTTTTGTTTTGAAGGGAAATGAAAAAATATTTGGTGAGAGAGGTTTTCTTTCGATTTGAATTAGACAATTTGGGGAAGGAGATTTGAAGACATTTTGAAGGAAGGGGAGAAGAGAAGGCGACTTTTTTTGTTTGAAAAGAAGAGAAGCAATTTGAAAAAGAGAGAGTGGATTTCTCCATCTAATTTTAATTGAAGAAGGGCAATATATTTTAATTATTTTTTTTAATTGCAAAAAAACCGGTCAATGAAGAGTTGGGCCAAAAATAAAAACTGGTCGGGTAATGCGCCATACTTGATACTTCCCACGACTTTTGACCAAATCTAACAAAATTCATAATTGTACTATATTTGTAATATCATGGTTGTCAAAATATATGAAATGTTACAAAAAGTAAAAATAACAACACAATATTAGAAAAAAAAAACAGTTAATTGAAAGGTTACAAAACATTTAATTAAAGTTAACAATAATATAGTCCATACAATAATTAGAAAAACAATAACAAGAGAAATAATGCATGAGAATCTCCCATGTACCCATGCATTCATAAAGAAATTAACAAAGAGCAACAACAAAAGAAGACATTGAACTTTAGAAGTTGCGAAACGAAGACCATATTGATTCAATGGAGCTAGATCCTTTAGGTGGTCGTGAGTGGCCAGGTTGAGACGGCGAGTTAGTCGACTGTGCTGGCGAGGGATCGTGACCGTTAGTGCGGCGAGATGTACTACTTTGGTCCATCCATGCATGCTCATTCCAGAAGGCATCATCAGTGTTTAACGAAGATGACAAAGATTCATAAGAGCATTGACAATTTCAACACACTGATCATTGTTAGACACTCAGGCTAATATAGTTGTTGCATGTTGTGTCATCCATAATTTTGTTAAGAGACATGCAAGCCATGACGAGCTTTTTGAACAAGTGTCGAAATGTTGATTCAAATCCCGAATTTAATGTGCCAAGACATGAAATGGATATGTCCAATGAAGCCTTAGGTCAACAATCTGCATTAACAGACTCTATTGCCCAGGCTCTATATGACACTCAATGATTGTACTCAATGATTGTCAATGCTATCTATGGTAATGTAATTTAATTGTACTCAAAACCTATTGATGTAACTTATGTTTCAACTTTGATAATATCTAACTTTTACATTTCACTTGAAATTTCACATTTTATCTTTATTTTCTTTGATTAGCAAAATCATGATATCATTAACCAACCAATTTTCATCAAATATAATTTCATATTTTATTCATTAAAATTCATTAAGCTTGACTTGGTCGAGTCAATTTATTTATTTCGTTGTTAATAAAGATTTCTCAAAATTAATGATTCATTCATATTGTACGTCCTAGTCAATAACTTGTTGATTTATATAACCGATCTTGTATTCAATCTCATACAAATTTACTCAATCCCAACTCAAGTTTTCTTAAATGTAGTTCAAAATTAAAGAAGCTACAAAACAACTACCATACATTATAATAGCACCAATTGAAAACAAAAGTATGTCATCAAACACATCAAAATTAAACATATATTAAGGAATAAGGATACAATCAGTTTTAAACATACAACAGTCAGATCTTCATTCAACAAAAAAGTTAAAATATGAAATACGTATGTCACTAAAAAAACTTTTAGGCCACAAGCTCCACAACAGAATTCATTCTTTCCCCATAGGCTCAAGTAGATTCATGATATAGCCAAACCTTCGGTTTTCTGGCATAGTGAGAAACATTTTGCGACGTGTAGGATCCTCAAGCTTTTGACAGGCAATTAGGAAATACACATCAGGCAGGTCCGGCATTTCATGGAGGTATTTCATAGCAAATTCAATGTCATTCTGGGAATTGTCCACGAGCTTAGACATTGCCTCGTTTGCTTTGGTGAAAGAATTGATAGCAGAAATGACTGCAGGCATCTGAGGTTTTTTCTTGCCAGAGTTTCGGGAACTACTTGATACAGTAGACCCAAATTGAGAAGAACCATGAGCGCCAGCTTGAGGGAGTGATTCATCTTGATCACCAGCATCGTCCCCATCGAGTTCTTCTTCATAATGAAAAAATAGGTTCCCTTTCACGAGGGGGCATTTGTTCTGTTGAAGCCCTGGCCCTGCTTCCGGTTGCAGTGGTAGGAGAGAAAATAGTGGTTAACTCACGGTAATGTGGAAGTCATTTCTTACGAAGGGGGGCGTCTTCTTTGTGCGCCTGCAATATTAATAGAAGTATAATTAAGAAATAAAGGTGGCTTCAAATATTAAATGAAAATTGAAAAAGTAGCTATATTGAGATGAAATAGCTAACCGATAAGTGACGATTCCATGTATTATGATGGAACCCATGTTGAGCCGTTGAGGCGTTTTGGTAACACATACGAGCGTCGCAGGAGAAGAGAAATAAAGAATTGAAGGCGACTTTTATTTGTTTCTTTATTTCAGTTCTTTCCATATTTGTTTCATTACTTCAATTCTTTCCATATTTGTTTTAATTAGACTTTTGATCGTGACCCACGAGCTTGTTTTGTCGGGCGTGTGTTATTAGTTAGGGTTTTAGGACTCTTTTTTTTTCCTTATTTGAATTTCGATATTGAAACTTAGCAACGATTGCTATGTTTTGCTAGTATATTTCGTGCATTCATTCGAGATTTCTAAGCGCTCGCCATGAGGTTTCATCAATTCGCCTCGAGCCAAGTTGTGAGTATCACACTCCCATGACCATGGTGACTAACAAAAGAGATTTGAAGCTCTCGAGAACTCCATCGAATTGAACCACGCTTGTCGCGATCAAGCAAGAACGTGGGCGAAGCTGGCGTTCGGAGGGCGATGGGCGTCGACAGACGCTTACTGTTGAGGGACGAGGGGCAGGTCGAGGTGTTTTCAACGCCGAGGCAGCGATGACGTGCGATTCGCAGATGCTGCGAGGGAAGAAATCAGAGAGACTGGACGGCACAAGACGCACGAGGGATTTAACCGGAGACGACAACCCGGATAGGTGAATTCACAATGTAAATCACAATCGATCACCTCTGAAGAGAAAAAGAAGAAAGGAACCCTTTTTTGGGACAACTTGTTCAATAATCCAGTTCGTTTATCGTGATGGGTCGAGACCGACGCCGAGGAAAAGCGAGAACGAATCGGATAATGAGATTGAGGAAACAGAGGTCGAAGTCAAGTTTAGCCGACGGACAGAGGGCGGGGCCCCGCGATCATCGCCAAAAGGGCCACGACGATTTTCCTAAATTCACCGGGGAGGACGAGATCAATCGGGTAGATCGAAAGCAGAGCAATATTTTGAATGGCAAGGCACGCGGATGAAAGAAAGGTACGATTGCGCTTCTTTTTTATCCGGAAGGGAAGACGATTAAGTGGTGGCGCTGGTTCGAACAAATTAATGGGGGACACTTAACCGGATTGGTATGAATTTAGAAGGATTATCGAGCCGATTTTGAACGACTCCAAAGACGAGGACGTTAAATGAAGCAATGAGTCGCATCAAGCAAATTGCCAATTCCGCGACTACTTGAGAGAATTCGAAAAGGCGATGAGTAGAGTGCCACACTGGCCGCCGAGTGCACTACTCGGAACCTTCATGGTCGGGTTGAAGCCCGAGTTGGCTACCGAAGTGAAGATGTGGAAGCCCTGGAGTTTACCAGATGCGATCGAACTCGCTAGGAGGAAGGAGGAACAATTTAGAACGTCTCGAGGCAACTTTGGATTTAATCGACCAAACCAGAACTATGTTAGATCCGGCTTCGGACAGGGAACCCCTTCCGCGGGACTCCTTTGCACCCTGAAGTACGAGAAATTAGTGGGGACAACAACCCATTCATCAATACCCATTTGGCGGGGAAGGATACATCTATCCAACGAAGAGATTAGTAAGCGGAGACATTTCGGCAATGTTTCACCGCAACGGAAAAATACTCCTGGAATCACGTGTGCCTGCCCGAACGCGAAGACGTTGAGTCTTATAGTCAACGATGTTGTGATAGATAATGACCCAGACCCACCAGCCATATACGACGAGGAGCCGAACTATGTGGAGCAGGGGGAGAATGACAAGACCCCAGAAGGTGATCCGCCCATGTCGTTGACATCATTAAACGGACAAACGAGACCCCGTGCTCTAAAATTTGAAGGCACAATAGGGAGACAACCAGTAATCATATTGGTGGATAGTGGAGCAACCCACAATTTCATATCCTCGGACCTAGCCACGTATTTTGCAATCACGGAGACGAGAGGACGTTCACAATTCGAAATAACGGTCGGCAATGGGCAAAAGATACCGTGTAACACGTGGTTTGAGAGAATACCAGTGAGTGTGCAAGGAATTCGATTTTCGACAACCTTCTACTCCCTACCAATGCCCCACCTGGATGTCATTTTCGGCATGCCATGGCTCGAGGCAATCAGCCCCATGTACTTTGACGCCAATGAGTTATCGTGTCAATTTGGTTGGATGGGGCCGCGATTTTGTTGAAGGGGATTGGTTACTTAACCCCGGAGCAAGTGGACGCGAGAATAATGGCACGGGAGAGGGCGCGCGGGGGTGAGTTATTCCTGCCAATAGCAACGGGATTGACTCTGGCAGCAGATCAACCGGAGGAAGAAAAATAGGCCAACATCGATACCTTATTAGAAGAATTCAAGTCCGTGACGGTGGCGACGGGAACATTACCACGACGAAGGGAGTTTGATCATAGAATCCGATTGACCGATGAAACCAAACCCGCTTAACGTGGCACCTTCATCGATATGCTCACTTCCAAAAGGAAGAAATTGAGAAACAAGTAGCGAGATGATGGAAACCGCTTGATTCGCTATAAGACTAAAAGCCCATTTTCATCCCCAGTTCTCCTAGTTAAGAAGAAGGACGAGACTTGGCGCTTTTTTATGCGGACTGGGGCACTCAACAAGGCCACAGTTAAAGACAGATTTCCCATCCCCACGGTGGACGATATGTTAGACGAGTTGCACGGGGCGTTGTATTTCTCTAAATTGGACTTGCGAGCGGGGTATCATCAAATACGTATGCACCCCGATGACATCTACAAAACAGCCTTTCGGACACACAATGGACACTATGAGTATTTAATTATGCCATTCGGATTGTGCAACGCGCCCTCAACTTTCCAGGCAATTATGAACCACATCTTTCGACCTCATCTTCGAAGGTTCGTTCTGGTTTTCTTCGATGATATTTTGATTTACAGCAAGTCTTGGGATAGTCACTTGGAGCATTTACGGGCTGTGATGTCGATTTTATGTGCAAATCAGTTTATTATAAAACCTGCCAAATGTTTCTTTGGGGTTCGGGAAGTGGAGTATTTGGGTCATTTCATATCATTTGAGGGAGTTCGGGTTGACCTGAAGAAAATTGAAGTTGTACGGGATTGGCCCACACCCCGAAACGTGACCGAATTGAGAGGATTTTTGGGGTTGGCGGGATATTATCGCAAATTTTGTGCACGGTTTGGTGAGAAGGCACGTCCGCTACACAACTTAACCAAGAAGAATAAGTTTGCTTGGTCCCCGTAAGCACAAAGAAGGCTTTTCACGTTGAAGGAAGCTCGAGCACGACCGTGATTTCATCTACCAAATTTTGACGAGGATTTTACTATAGAAACAGATGCCTCAGGGTACGACATTGGGGCGGTGCTGTCGCAACGGAATCGACCCATTGTATTTTGAAGCAAGGCATATCGAAAGAAATCTGGTCCGTAACGAGAAAGAGATGCTCGCGATACTTGAGGCTATTAGGGGCTGGCGAACATATTTGGTAGGCCGTAAGTTCTC
The DNA here is from genome assembly GCA_037126765.1 of Stenogyne calaminthoides. Classification (NCBI taxonomy): domain Eukaryota; kingdom Viridiplantae; phylum Streptophyta; class Magnoliopsida; order Lamiales; family Lamiaceae; genus Stenogyne; species Stenogyne calaminthoides. The sequence continues at coordinate 24,420,511 of JBBCBC010000025.1, forward strand.
TATCATCACTGACCAAAAGAGCCTCCGCTATTTGCTCGGACAACGAATAACAACACCGGAGCAACAAAAGTGGATCGCCAAGCTTGTAGGGTTCGATTATGAAATTTGCTATCGTCCCGGAAAGAGAGAAGCGGGCGGGACGCTTTGTCGGGCGACATATTGGATAATTCACCAAGTTAAAGCCATTTATTTCTTAGCCCTCGGCGGGAATCTGGGACGAGATTGCCATGGCAACCAGGTCCGATGCCACTCTTGGACCCTTGTTACAACAGACACTCGAGGGTACGGACAATACAAGCGAGTTTACAGTCAGACAAGGTTGCCTTGCAAAGAATGGAGTTGTTTGGGTACCAGCAGGTCCGATACGAGCTAAGCTTTTGGCCGAGTTTCACAATTCCGTCGTAGGCAGCCATTCTGGTGTGTTGCGAACTCTTAAACGGATTTCGGTAGTGTTTTATTGGCCAGGATTGAAGAAGAACGTGATGGAGTTTGTCCGCGCTTGTGATGTTTGCAGCCTTGATAAAGGCGGATTTAGATTACCGCCGGAACTGTTGGCGCCCGCCGATGCAGGCAGTTGGGTAGATGTGTCCATGGATTTTATCACGGGTTTGCCGCGTTCGAGAGGAAAGGACACTATTATGGTTGTGGTGGATAGATTGTCGAAATATGCTCATTTTGTTCCGCTTAGCCATCCATTCTCAGCTAGGGAGGTGGCGGATGCGTTCATCCGTAATATTTTCGTTTGCATGGCATTCCAAAGTCGATTGTTTCGGATAGAGACCGGGTCTTTATAAGTGCATTCTGGCGTGATTTGTTCAAGTTACACGGAACCCAGCTGAAGATGAGCTCCGCTACCATCCCCAAACGGATGGCGGAGCCGGAGGTGGTCAACCGTTGTGTGGAACAATACTTGAGGTGCTTCACTCACCGCGTAAACCCGAGGATTGGGAGCACTACTTGGCGTGGGCGGAATATTGGTACAATATTACGTACCAACGAATATCGCTATGACCCGTTTGAGGTCATTTGACAGACGTGACCGCCCATTCCTTCCATGAAATCGGTTCGACTTGGTCCACGAGGTGGACACGCAACTCCGAGGAACAGGATGCTCTTCTCCGTGAACTAGCGTTGGAACACGGAAGGCGCTCAAAACCGCATGAAACAATGACGCGGATACCAAGCGGAGGCGAGGAATTTGCCATTGATGATTGGGTCTACCTCAAGTTAACCCATATCGCCAACAATCGTTGTTTCACGGATCAATCGAAGCTTGCCAACAAGTTTTACGGCCCTTTCAAAGTGGTGGAACGGATTGGCGGCGTTGCATATCGTTTGGAGTTACCACCGAGTCAAAGAGACACCGGGTGTTCCATGTTTCCTCGCTTCGGACGTCGAATGGGGTCGATGCTTTATTACACCATCGACTTTACCGCCATACTCCGCCGAGGCGTGCCGGTCCCGAAGTCGATGGTATATTGGGATATCGATGGTCGAAAATGTGGCGGGGCCGTGTTCGAGAGGCGTTGGTGCGATGGCATTCTCGGCGATGAAGATGCCACGTGGGAGGTTGTCGCGAAATTCGGTGGCGGCGTTTTCCATCACTTAACCTTGAGGACAAGGTTGATTTCGAAGGGGATGATGATGGAACCCTGTTGAGCCGTTGAGGCGTTTTGGCAACACATACGAGCGTCGCAAGAGAAGAGAGATGAAGAATTGAAGGCGACTTTTATTTGTTTCTTTATTTCAGTTCTTTCCATATTTGTTTCATTACTTCAATTATTTCCATATTTGTTTTAATTAGACTTTTGATCGCCCAGCCCACGAGCTTGTTTTCTTTTGGCGTGTGTGTTATTAGTTAGGGTTTTGGACTCTTGTTCTTTTTCCTTACTCTGAATTCTGATATTGAAACTTAGCAGCGATTTGCTGTGTTTTGCTAGTATATTTCGTGCATTCATTCGAGATTTCTAGTGCGCCTCGCAGGAGGTTTCATCATATTATCAGTTGCAACAACCATGTTGTTCACATAATCCCAACCAAATCCTGTGTCTGATAAGAACAATTGTGACGCCTTTTCCACTTCTGTTCAAGCATATCTGATCCCTTGAATTCTTTTTACATCATATTTCTTATCTGGAAACATCTGATTCATTTTTTCTTTTATCTCGACCCATTGAAAAGTGGAGAATTTATGACCAATAGCATTGCCCTTTATCACTTCATCGTACATTAACTCTATGAATGCACTAATATTCTGTGTTCACCAAAGTCTGTCATCGGCGTAGTTGGAATTTTCAGAATAAATACAACTATCTTCCATCTATAACATTACAAATTCATAATATAAGTCAATTTCTAAACCAACACAGAGTGAGCCAATTGCATATATAATTACTCATAACTTGGTTAATCATTAATATAATGATAAAATTAGGAGCATAAATGGATGTTCACAGTATAGAATTAGAAAGAAAAAATAGGGAACAACCATGCACAACAAGCCAAATTAATAAAAAAAGAAAAAGAGAACAACCATTCACAACATTAAAGCAAGCCAAATTGACACTTTGAAACAGATGTAATACTCAAAAGGACTACTGTAGAATGAAATCCAAATCGTGGAAGAATCGTACATTCATAATTTTTTATTTTCTACGAGAATCGAGAAGCTTCAAGTATCTAATAGATATCATACAGACCTAATTTTTTAAGGAACAATTGTTTAATTCAATAAATTGGTGAGTTAAGCTAAGTTGAGATGATTGTCTATAAAAAAAATCGTAAACTTGAGTTTATGTGTAAATAAATATTTCTTTGGTTCTGATCTGAGCTTTGGTTCCCATTATTATGAATAAATCTTTCACCTGCATCAATTCATTACCACACTTTTGAGTCAATTAAAAAATAAATCTACCTAAATCTTTCACCTGCGTAAATCTTTGAGTTGCATCAATTGGATTACTTCTCTCAAATTAAATTGTGCAGGAAACAAGTCTACCTAAATATGCCAAACTCGGTGCAGAACTTTCTACAAACACCTGGTGTGCATGTGAATCTGAGTTTATAGAGAAAGATTTAAAAAGGGTATGGCACCGATTTTTGCCTGAAACTGACTGACCTTTCGCCATTTGAATTGCGATGGTGGAGATTGGCAGCTGTGAGTGCTTCCAGTAGACTCCTCCGAAGCCAGCCGTGGTGATCTATTAAAGAATATTATCGTTATTTGAGTGTGTTGTTGAAGATAGAGAAGGGTTGAGTGCGTTGTTGAAGAAAGAGAAATGGGGGGATGACAAGTGTGGAGTAGATGGGGATGACGAAAACTGGAGAAGAAAACATGGGGTGTTTGTACATGCAACTGAATTGATTAGATGTGTAGGATTGGGTGGAATTGAGTAAGATTGAATTGATTGGACTTTGATTGTTTGAGTCAAGATATTTGTTTCGATTGTAGGATTAGATTGAATGATTAAATGGAATATTAATTAAAATGTCACAAAAACCATTAAATTGAATTGAACCAATCGCATTTCATTCAAATAATAAAATGACAATATTGTAATATTGCATTTGAAATATATTATATCACACCTTTCACATGGGATTGACATATTTCTCTATAGAGGGATTTTAGACATTTTATACCCGGGCTTGAAGTATATCATGGTCTCACCTCACAATCCAAATGGTAGATTAGTTGGAATTAAAATCATAATCATGACCTATCACGATCAATCTCGTGAACCAAACGGGGCCTCCTGGTTTGGTGTGCCGACTCAGTAATTGAGGTTCGACTCAGTAATTGAGTCAGACCCCGTTTGGCTAGCTTAAAACGACAAGAAATAAGGTTATGTTGTCACTAGTCACTAGCATAAATTAGGACTTCACGACTTCACGATCACGTCATGCGTTCTACTTCGGGATTTTCATATTCTGCTTCCATATTGTATAAAATATTCTCACTCCGTCCCTTAACAATTTGTACCCTTAAATGGGTCCAACATTTAAGAAAAATAAGCAATGAGTAAAAATTTAGGGGGTAATTTTATAAACTTTTTATGTATAAAGTAAACAAATGAATTGGATTGTGTGTATATGTGAGCTCAAAAGTAATGATATTTAGTGTAAATTTATGAATATTGTGTGAGTATAGTTTATGAAAAACTTTATATTTTTAGTGTGTGCAAATTCTTATGGGACGGGTCAAAAAGGAAAGTGTGTAAATTTTTATGGGACGGAGAGAATATATCTTACCTTCGAAGAACAAGAACCCTAGTTAGCTTACACTCACTCAACAAATCACTTGCCTTTTAAACGCACTACGCCCGAGTAAAATTTTCACTACTCATTAGCTAACAAAAATACAAATTAACCACTAGTAACACATAGACAATCGTTTTTTTTTTAATCCAATATTAATTGGACTGAAAAGATTATGACCCACTACTTCCTACACTATTCGAAGCCCTTTTTCTTCTTCAACTTCACGAGTTCAACGTCTACCAACTACTACCGTTGAATTTGATGTAGAATTTTGAGATTTCGACAATTTACATTGCATCGAGTTTCGCCACTTTAGGATTTTTGATTGGGGATAGCAAATAATTTTGGGGATTTTGAATTTTGTTAAATCTGATAGTGGAAACACGTTTTGTTTTATTAATTATGAGAGTGAAAACGTATATATGGATTAGTGTAGAAAACGTATATTTAATTTATACAAGTGTTATTACTTAATGTATAAAGCATTGGTGTTGATGTGGAATTAAAAATATATATATTTAATTATGTGGCATCTGATGTGGCGCTCAGACACAAATTCCGACGACCCATGTCACTTCTTTCTGTCCGGATTTCAAAAATAGGTATCAGATTGAAACACAATGAAAGGTTAGGGTTTTTTACAAAAATATTATAGATCGTGATTAAATTGATACTAAGTGTAAATGTCTTGTATTTTTTTAGAATTAACCCAATATATATGTAAATAGTATCCTAGTAATTATCCATTATTATTTGCTAATGTCTATTCTAAAGATTTTCCCCAATTTAGCAATAATTTTGGTGGGAAAGTTCAATGATTTTCAAATTTAGGCCGGTTAGCATTATTATATATAAATATAGATTAAATGCCACATATTTCTAAAAAAAAAAAATTCAAGTAAAAAAAAATATAGACCAAGAAACGTTGTCTGATTCGAAATCAAAGTGATAAACCCTTTTGATTAATGTTTTTAGGTCAAATCCAACGACGTTCTTCGCGCAGTCAATAACGCTCATCAATTTCAACAACAATCTTCAGGAATACTCATAAATTAAAGTAGAATTAAAAATAAAGCATTGCACCTCGTTGCAACAAGATCAAGCTCGGATCCGACTCCAAAATTTTGAAAATTCAAATCAAGCTCTTGAAAAAAAATTAGAGAAATAAATGGAAATTGTACTCACAATTTATATATTGATTTGAAGAAATTATATCTATAATGGTGTCATGTTTTTCTATTTTAAACACAAAAGTAATTTTTACAAAATTACTTTAAACTTTTTTATATTAGTGTAAAAAAGGACAACATATTAAATAAGGAGTAACACTCATGTGAACCAGGTTCATACATGAACTCTATTACTGTTATGTGTAAAAATTATCACTGTTATGCACAAAAACTTTTACTGTTTAAAAATATAAAGTATTTTTTACACAATTATTATTTTTGTACATAACAGTGATAGTTTTTATACATAACAGTGAGAATTTTTGTATGTAACAGTGATACTTAAATAACCGAGTTCATAGCATGAACCAGGTCTATACAAGTTTTTGTCTTAAATAAGTGTACTAATAAGAAATTTGAGTGTAAATAGTCCACGGTGTGATGATGCGTGTGGTATAGAAATAGAAGCAACAAAATCATAGTAGTACTTTAAATTCCTCCCTATATATACAAGCACTCAAAATCGGACCAATGATTACTGAATTCAAAAATAGTATGGTCAAAAGTATAAGATATGACAGTTTAGGGACTGGAGTGCAATTAAACATCCCTTTTAAAAAACAAATCTCTCAACAAGAAACACAAATACAAAAAGAGTATAGTTTCGCGGTTATTACCTCACAAAATAAAAATAAAAAACAAAAATTCATTCTTCTCCCCTCCTTTCTCTCTCTAAAGTCTCACTCTATCGCACAAAAATCGTAATCTCATCTCTTGCGCCAACAATTGTCGATAAATATCAAATCTGGAGTTTTTCTCAAATGCTGTGAATTGAATTATCGTAGAGGTAAGGATGAAGAATTTGAGTGTTTTTTCTTTCTTTTCCTTTTCCTTTCTTCTCTTTTTGCTGATCTTTTCTTTCTAATTTCGGTTTTAAGGTTTTTAATTTGAGTTACGTGTGGTTAGGGTTTTAAGTTGCTGATTTGTAATTTGTTTTCTGGCGGTTTTAGCTGATTATAAGTGATCAATGATTTTTTTTTTTTTTTTTTTTGCTTTGAATTTGTGGCTTGTTTTGCATCGGATTTAGAATTGGTAGGGCTACTCTGAGATTTCACCTTTTCCCTGTTTTTTTCTTGGCTGTAAACGCTGTCAAGATCGTTAATTTGAGTTTTGCAGTGTTTAATTTTGAATTTTGAGGAGTCTTTTTCAGCTGCTTGGTTTTGAATAAACTGTATGTGCGTTAGGGGGAAGATGCATCATGTAAATGGATTTTTTTTTTAAAATTTGTGTTAAACGTAATATTTGAGCTAGCATCTACATCAATCTTGAATATGAGGTAAATTAAATAATTTTAGATATTTTGGCGTATTTAAATAATTCAAACATTTGTATTCTTATATTGGCTTGTTTATCCACCTGATTTCCCCCCTGGTGTGGCTTAACAATTTTTTTTGACTTTCTTCCAAATGATTCATGTAGATAATGTTTTTTGTTTCATTATCTGATGTTATTGTAATTTCATCTCAAGATAATTTGAAATGTGGAATTGAGCATACCCAACTTGTATTTGCTTTATTTGGGGTTGTTTTTCTTAGGAATGGAGTTTATTTGCCGCCTTACTTGACTCAAAAAAATATTCAAAGGAATTCTTCTACTTATGGTTCAATAAATGACATTTAAGGAATTCTTGTTCTGTTGTGATGGCAAACGTTTTTACTTTGTGTGATTTTCTCTGCTAACCGTGTGCTTGTTTTTAGCTTAGTAGATAATGGGACCCACAAGAAAGTCTAGAAGTGTGAATAAGCGTTATTCTAATATCCCCGAAGTATCTCCTAGCAAGGATGGAGATAGTGGTAAAAGAAGTAACACTCGGGTGAGTTTCTGGTGAACTATTTGTTTCCTTTTCACAGTTCACATTTTTCACAGTTCTAATATTCCAACGTGTCCATCTCCACACAGTCAGCTATTATTTTTATTTCATTTGTTGGCATTTTATGATGACAAGCGAAAAGCTGTTCATTTTTGTTGGGTAACTTTTCTAAGACATATGAGTTGTCATATAAGTGACTTTTGCAGCTTGATGTGATGATGTCCCACTTAACATTTTATTATCCATATATAATTGCTTTGTAAATTGGGATTGTGCACGTGCGTTACTACACAATAACCATGCCATTTTATTTATGTAATGTAGAAAAGGAAGTTGACCGACATGCTTGGGCCTCGGTGGACCATGGAAGAACTAACTCGTTTTTATGACTCTTACCGCAAGTATGGTAAAGATTGGAAAAAGGTCAGTTCAAATTTATAGTGGTTCAGTTGACCTTTATGTGCATAAATGACTGCTTGAATTTGTTACTAAACATGCTAAAAACTATCTGGTGTTTGCAATATAAATGACCACCACGACCTCGATGACAATAGCATTCCAAGCAAAGATCTGCTTGGCATGATCCTAAATGGATTAACCAGTTTTAAGTGTTTGCCATCTTTCAATTAGGACCTAATCTGTTGGTTTCTAATGGCTTGTCTTTCTTTATTGCATGGCTACAGGTGGCTGGTGCTGTTCGTAATCGATCTTCGGAAATGGCTGAATCCCTTTACACAATGAATAGGGTAATTCTGATTTCTAATTTGTGTCTTCAACAGTAATGACTAGATCACTTGTCGTCTTGCTACAGTTTGTCTTGCCTCACTATTTACAAGCTAGCTGTCACTTTGTCTTCTGACTATTTGGCTTTTATATTTTAATGATCCTTTGCTATATAATTTCTTATTTATTCTGTATCTGTGATGATCATTTGCATTAATTGAAAAGGACCTGCCTTTTTAGTGTCACAACGGAATGAATAAGACTCGAAGTTGCCAATATTCATTATGCATAGTAGCAAGACCGTAACAGTTTATTAGAGAATAACAAATGCGATTCCTGTGGGTAGAAGTCCATGTCGTTCATGTCCACTTATTAGATCACCAAAATTTTGCTGTAATTTTTCTTCGTGCAACAATAAAATTATTGAAGCTGACGAAAGATGGGTGTTACGTATACTAAGAGAGAATGTTTTTAATTAACCATGATTTTCACTTTGATATGATTTCTATATCTTTAGTGGCTTTTTTTTTATCAACACTGACATGACATAGATAGTGTGAAGGTTGTTAGTTTTTCAACAGCACATCTTGAATGAGACTACAGATTTGCATTCTTCAACTACAATTTTGATGTTTCCTGTTTTTCTCTTATTTTTGTATCTTTATTTTCAGGCATACTTATCTCTTCCACATGGAACTGCTTCTGCAGCTGGGCTGATTGCTATGATAACCGATCACTATAGCAATTTGGTGAGATTCTAACCTGAAAACTTCTTTGGTCAAATTAATTTTATGAAGTACTCAGATGATCTCGATATTAGTGTAAAAGATTAAAAGTCTCTTGTATGGTGCACCTGTGCATAACTATACTGACCAACTAATACTTTTCAGTGAAAACAATTACTACGGACCAACTAATGTTGTTTAAAAATGCACTACAGGTGCACGGTGCACCTGGTGCATACAAGACTGTCTTACTGTAAAATTGTGGACACCAGCTTTCATGCTCTTTCCAGAATCTTATATGTGTTCCCCTACCCTCATGCATGCATGCATAAATGTTCTCCGTCATATATCATACTAATCCACTTTCAATTTATCTAGTATGAAAGTATTAAAACATAGAATCTACTTGATAACTCTAACTCGTAACTGTCTAATACTTCTGGGAATGGAAAACTAATTATTGAGTAATGCTTTCGTATGTGTCGATTTTTCTCTGAATTCACAGGCAGGAAGTGACAGTGACCAAGAAAGCAATGATGGAGTGGGATCGTCTCGAAAGACACAGAAACGTGCTCGTGGGAAAGTACAGCCGCCTCCTACAACTAAAGCACCAGACGAGCAATTTGTTCCACATTCCCCAATCACTGCATCAAATTACGGTTGCCTATCATTATTAAAGAAGAAACGCTCTGGTGGTATGTTTGAATATAAAAATTCAACATTTGGTATATGTAAAACTATGGTTTAAATTCCCTCTATAGAGACTGTACCTTTGTTTTGGTCCGTCTGTCTCTGCTGCATAATTTCTGAATGATATATAATTAAGACCTAAGGTGATGTTTGTTTTGGGTTTTATGTGACTTAAAATCCAGTGTGGGAGATTTTGAAATCCTGATAAATAACAAGGTGTGTGTTTTTTTTTTGGTTTTTTGAGTAGGGTGAGATTAAACTTTATGTCAAATCAATGTGTAAGAGTGAATGATGTTGTATTATTATATTGTTGTTGAGTTTGATCGTAATGATTGGATGATGTGAATTATGATTTTAACATATTAAACTGTAAGGAGAGAGAATTGATTGTATTGGAAAGTGTAATGTAAGGTTTATAGGTGTTTTAGTGGTGGTTTCTTAAAAGCAGTTTTCAAAATCCCGAACTAGAACCGGTTTTAAATTTCAAAACCCAAATCCTGGTTTTTAAAACCCAAAACAAACATCACTCAAGTGTCTTGTGCATCAGAAGTTTCTTGAATGTCCTACTTTATCTCTTCCCTTTCCCTGCTTGGGCTTTATCCCCCAGTTCTCTTTGCCTTTTTATCTTCTGGCTCTTAGCATCGTGCTCAGCTATGATCCTACACTTATTGTTTATATAGGGCATTTTTTTTCCAGTGAATTTTTTTATTCTTCGCTAAACTGTTGGCTTCTTTGCTAGTTGATGATGAATTACAACATGATGCCCTTCTGAAAATTAATATGTTGATTTCTCCTCAGGAAGCAGACCTCGTCCTGTTGGGAAAAGGACTCCAAGGTTCCCCGTTTCGTTTTCATATGAAAATGCCAATGGGGAGAACTATTTTTCTCCAGCCAGGCAATGCCTCAAACTAAAGTCTAATGACGATGACGATGATGTGGCTCATGAAATAGCCAATATTCTCGCAGAGGCTTCACAAAGAGGTGGTTCTCCGCAGGTTTCTGGAACGCCGAATAGACGAGCTGAAAGTGTGATGTCATCACCTTTTAGGCATGCTCAAAGAAAGGTAATGATTTGACCTGCTTTACTGAAACAATATCTGAGAACATTCTAAAATTAGTCTCATATCTATTAGGGGTTGGCAATCTTAGTCCCACACGAATCAATTTTCTCAATTAAGTCCCACAACTTTTTAGATGATGCAAATATAATCCTATACTGACAATTTTTTGTTTTAGGATGATAATTAATTTGTGATTATTCAATTGAAATTGATATGTTGAGGTCTTATTATACTACTTAACCGACACCCAAGTGATTAGTCAAGTTGCTATATTGAATTCCGGAACACGTGCAAAAATCCTGCAACCTTGTCAATATAGGACTAAAATTAAACCATTTTAAAAGTTATGGAACTTAATTGAGAAAAATAATCTGCACCGAACTAAAATCGTCAACACCTAATAGACACGGGGCCAATTCTGCTACTTATTTGCAATATCTTAGCCATCTTATGGAACTGCTGTTGGTTACAGCATTCTGTAGCAAAAAAGTCAAGTTCCAAACTCATGGTAACCGACTCAGATGAAGAAGATTTAGAAGGAAGCACAGAAGCTGACACTGGTGAGTTGACTCGGTACAAGTCCCCCATGACTGGTCTGAAGGGGCAGAAGGGGAAAAAACTCGAAGGGAGAAAAACGGAAGTCGATAACATTAATGATAGTCATTTAGATGACATTAAGGAAGAATGCAGTGGGACAGAGGAAGGTCAACGGTTAGGTGCAATGAGAGGCAAGTTTGATGTAGAGGTAAATGACAACAATATCTCTAGATCCCCCATCAAGAGAACAAAGAGCAAAAAGGTTCTCTTTAGAAGAGGTGTGACACTTCTTTGCATGTCTTTTATAATAAGCTTCAAATCCTTGTTTGTCTCTCTTAGAGCCCGTTTGGCTAAGCTCATTTTAAGTGCTTATAAGATGTAAATTTTAAATAGCTTAGAAGTTATTAAAGTGTTTGGCTAATAAAACTTATAAGTTCTTTGATAATTTGAGATAAATTTTTCAAAATTTTAATTTTAATATAAAATAGTTATATTTTTTATTCCCTATGTTGTTGTGGAGGTGGGTGGGGGTGTTGGCGGGATTGGGAGGGGGGTGGTGGTGGGTGGGGCTGGGGGTGTGGGTATGGGGTGGCGGGGTTGAAGCGATTTTTGTTTTCTGAATTTTTTTTAATCTATTATTCAGGTATAGCTTAAAAGATTTTAGAAAAATAAGGTTGGGATATTAGTACTAATTTTTGGAGCTTATAAGCTGTAAGATCTTATAAGCCGCTAAACATATTTTTTACCACACTTTTAGAGAACTTATAAGCTCCTAAACAGCTTATAAGCTCACCAAAACAGGTTCCTTCATGTAATTGGATCAATGAATTTCACCCTTACTGATATGATGGCTATTTAACAATAATGAAGCTCAGTTTCCTTTATTTATAAAAATTACGCGACAGTCTATCCATAATTGATTTTCTAATTAAGAAATAATATTTCTAGAGAAGTATGTGATACCAAGGAGAATTGCTTGCTTCCGTTATTAAGTTCCATAGCGTATATAATGTCCCTATGTAACACTTTTTTGCTTCTATTGTTCATTAATCTTTTTAGAACTAGATATGTTACACATAGAGGCTTACAAGTTGTTTAATTCATTGGTCAAATATATAAACACCTTGTTTACTATTTTTCTTGCCTTGTGTATTCATGATTAAGCTATGCTGGATCTTTGTAGATGAAGGACCTGCATTTGAAGCACTCCAAACTCTTGCTGATTTGTCATTAATGATGCCAACGGAGAATGAAGATGATGGTACGTAAACTAGATCCAGTCTTTCCTATTTTAAATCAACCCTAAAGGCTAAGTTTCACTCAATTCTGTTCACTTGGCTACCTTCTCATGCAATTAAGAATGTGTAACTATCTACTTTCTTAGGATGCTATTTAATTGATAATTTTGGCCTTCAAATCCATCATAGTCAATCCAAATTACACATTTAACTCGAATTGCAATTGTTTAAGATTCTATCGATCAGATTGCATCAGAAAATATTTGTTTCTTCTTCAAGCAGTTAATGGGTTTTAGAAACGGTAAAACTTCGGTAGTCTTCAATTTTCTAAATTTCCACCCGGTGTATGTTGTTTGTCCTATTCATAAGTATTCAGTACTTTTGGAATGTTCAAATTCTTCTTTATTTGAAGAAGATATTTTGGATGTTTTTATTTGGATGACATTGAATCTGAACATCTTATGAATTACTTCATTCTTCTTTCCATTTTTATCCTTGTCGAACTTGACATGGACTTTTGTGTGTGTGTGTAAAAAGAGAGTAACTGTGTCAATTGCTCTTCACAATACTGGTTGATAGTTAGTGGTGTCATATCATAAATTGAAGTTGTAGAAGAATTTTCATCTTATTTAAAAAATAAAGTCTTATTTTGCGACATCACACAGGAGTAACGGAAGCACTTAATTTTGAAATACCTGGAGTAATTTTGTTATATGATATCAGTAATCATAATCACATTATGAATATCGTTTTATTACTCTTTGTTGTTTCAACTATTTATCCATTCATCAGAATCAAGGGTGCAGTTTAAAGACGAACATGATGATCATGTTGATGAGTCTGTGCCATTAGCAAACCAGTCGAGAGAAAAGCGTAGATCCGGGGGTGTAAGAATGAAAGGAAATCAAATATCGAGTTGTGAAGTTGGTTCCAGCAAAACACTAAAACCTGGAAAAGGTTCGGTTATTTATGCTAGTTCTCCTGAAGAAATCCAGGATGCCCATCGGTCTACCCCCAAAATAACAAGAAAAAAGCAAAAGACGCAAGTTTCTAAGGTAAGAATGGTCTTCTTTCATTGCTTATAATTGTTGCAATTTGATAGTTGGCATGTTGGTTTACACTAGGATATATTTGCAGAATCAGAAAACTGAAGCTCATGCTGATGTTCATCTTAGTAAACCTCCAGGGATTGAGGTACTTTATTTATGCTCATCATATTTGTTAGTGACATTTTTTTGAATAGTATGACTATATTATGAGTTTTTTGCTTTTGAATCTCCCATTTTAGAAAAGCTCGTAACATGTTAATTTCTGAAATTGTCAACTTAATATTCAAAATTATTTTGTGTTTGTTGATTCTGTAATACTCCCTCCATACCTCTTAAGATAGTCTTGGACGACTTTTCACACAGATTAAGAAGACATATTAAATGTTATTGGAATTGTAATTTTTATTTTTCCTATGTTCTTCCTGTTTTACCCTTACATAAGATGATACAAAAACTAAATGTTCATATATATTTTGTTAAAATTAAGTGTGTTAAATAGGGATATTTGGTCAATTGAAGAATATTTAATGCTTTCAATAAGAAAACAAGCCTATAATTTGGGACACTCAAAAGTAGAAAGGAAGCCTATCTTAGCGGTACAGAGGGAGTATAATTAATACTCCCTCCGTCCCAAAAAAATTTGCCCAATTTCCTTTTTGGGACGTCCAACAAATATTTGCTCACCCAAAAAAGGAATCTCATTACTAAACTTCATCCTCATAATATTCACATATTTACACCAAATGCCATTACTTTTGGGGCCCACATATACACTCAATCCATTTAATTCATTTACTTTATACGTATAAACTTACTACATTACCCCTCAACACTCCACTCATTACACCTTTTTCTTAACAAGCGTGCCATAAAGTTGGGGCAAAAATTTGTGGGACGGAGGGAGTATTCTATTTGCTTACTATTAGTTTAAATTATTCTTCTTTTCTTTCTTTTGCTTTTTGCTTTTTGTTTTTTTAAATTTTATTTTTGAGTACACAATGTGCTTTTTTTTTTTTAAATTATCAAAATCGGATAATCATTTCCCAAGTGATGTCCTCTAGCTGAGAGCTCATCAAATGATAATGCTATTTCCCTTCAGACTGGAGATGCAAGCAAGAAATCAACGACAAAGAGTAAGAAATCTTCCCAAAGCAGTCCACCAAAGTTGATGAAAATTTCAGACAATTCCTCAAGTGCTGATCTACGTAAAGAAGGGAGTGACTCAGCGCAATCAGCCATACAGGTTCCTGCGACCAACCAGGTTAATTTACCTACAAAAGTAAGGAGCCGGCGTAAGATGGATCTGAAAAAACCAGTGGTTCAGAAAGATTCAAAATTTCTGGAAAAAATCTCAAATGATGGCACCAATTCTTCTTTTGGTTCAGTCGCCGATACAGCGCTCAAATCAAAGGTTTGCTTTGCTGCAATATCTTTACTCCTGAAGTTTGATAACTCAACTATTAAGCTCCTCTTTCGTCTTCTTTTCAACAGGCACTGACCAAATGTTTGTCGAATCAGCGTCTAAGGAGATGGTGCACTTATGAATGGTTCTATAGTGCCATTGATTATCCATGGTTTGCAAAGAAGGAGTTTATCGAATATCTATGTCATGTTGGATTGGGTCATGTACCAAGATTAACTCGCGTAGAGTGGGGTGTGATACGAAGGTATATTATGCCTTTGTTTTTTTCAATGGAATTTTGTCAATTCAGGGCCTAAAAGTTGGTGAAACTATTAATTTAGCGCCTGAAAGACTTTTCATATCGATTTAGGGTCTGTATCAATTCGGGACCTGAGAGATAGAAACTATCAATTTAGGACTCAAAAATATTAAGACCATGTTTGACATCTTATAGTTTATATCCTTATTTATTACTCCCTCCATTCCTATTTAACCATCACATTTTATCAAAAATGGCATTCCTTTTTATTTGTCACTATATCAATACCGCAAAATTACCTACCCATAATAAGTAAATAGTTAATTGTGACTTTGAAGTACTACTCATCTTGTATTTATTGTGATCTATATATTATATTTTTTTTGATCGGGCAAATGGTGACTTGAAGTCTTTTGATACCCTAATTAATTACAAAATTGGTTTGTGCGGATGGATAAAATTGGACAAATAATAAGGAACGGAGGGAGTAATATACATAATTATTTTTCATTCCTACTTTCTTTTCTTATTCTTTCCACTCGCGTGAAATTAATATATCTTTTTAGTTTTCTGGAATTCTGATTTATTAAAATAATGTCGGATAACTAGAAACTATAAGATGTCAAACATTATCTTAAAATGTGTGAGTCCTAAATTGATAGTTTCTAAATTTTAGGTCCCAGATTAATAGTTTTCTATTTTCCAGGTCCTGCATCGACAAGAAAAAAATCTTTCAGCCCCTAATTAATAGTTTTACTATTTTTTAGGCCCTAAATTAACAAAACTCATTTATTAATAGTTCAAATTTTGTGTTGTTGATTATCTGAACCATGCTCCAGTATGGAAATAATCACTGGTTTCTCTAATGTTCAAGCAGTTCGCTTGGTAAACCAAGGCGATTTTCAGAGCAGTTCCTGAAGGAAGAAAAAGAGAAGCTTAATCAATATCGAGATTCCGTTAGAAAACATTACACTGAGCTCCGTGATGGTTTCAGAGACGGACTACCAACCGACCTTGCAAGGCCTTTATCCGTTGGACAGCGTGTCATTGCCATTCATCCAAAAACGAGAGAGATTCATGATGGGAGTGTGCTAACCGTTGAGCACTCCAAATGTCGGGTTCAATTTGACCGTCACGACCTGGGGGTTGAATTTGTCATGGTAAGTAGTTTAAGGCAGAAATTTTGTTCAAGGGAGCCTGATTAAGAATAATAGTTATCGATTTCATCTCATATTAAAATTATCGAAACATAGAATTCTTAATAAAATTGACCAAATTGACCTTTGGTATGCTTAATAAAAGTCCCTATCATTCTGATTCATAACATGCAAAATACTTTCATTATTATCTAGATATAGACGTCTTTTGTTTTTGTGTCTTTAGTTCATCATAATTTTAATTCTTGCATAATAATTGCAATATTGATATTTAAAATACACCTATAAATTAATATATAATTATTAAATTTTAAGAAAAATAGAATTATTTTTATATTTAATTTTCGTTAAATAATATATTAAAACTTAAAATATGATAATAATAAAATATTAATTCCAGGGAGCCCAGTGTCACCACTGAAACCCCATGACTCTGTCTATAATTTTGGATATTACATGATTCAAGTTCATCATTGTATCAGCATATATATATTATGTGTTACAATTTCATATTTTAATCTTACATATATCCTACGCCGATTCTCTGCTAAGCCGCATTAATTTTTATTTTATGTCTAGTTTGAGATGGTTTTTGCCCATCTCTTAACATACAGCGTACAATATTTTGTATGAAGAATCTGAAAGGACAGGTATCTATACTTGTTAATTCTTTAGTATTTGAAGTTTTCTCCAAATGACTTGCATCTGCTACTAAATCTGTTTATTTATTTGTCTTTTTGTTACCGCGTTTCTTTCATTATTATTGATGACATCTTTTCCTTGGCAGGATTTTGACTGCATGCCAATGAATCCTTTCGAGAATATTCCTGCATTGCTTGGGAGACGCCCAGTTTCAGTTGATAAGTTTTTTGTGAACTTCAATGAACTAAAAGAAAATGGGCAAGCAAAAGATTACATTAAGCTTTCCCCTAGTGACAATCTGGATAATGTTGATGGTATTCATCAGTTATCTTCATTAGCTAATCCTTCCAGTTTGTTGAAGCAGACAAAGGCATGATTTTCCTCCCTAATTTTTTTCATCCTCACCGGTTTAATGTTCATTTTATTGAATACACTATAACCTTGGGCATTTCTAATTATAAGTCTGCTGCTATGTGATTGGGCACATTATTTATTTCTTATTGCATACTCAAAATGTTTAGTTACCTTATTTTGCCTTCTAAACCCAATACTCTGGTTCTCCGTAAGCTATTAATTTTTGTGGGAAGTAAGCATCTCAAGGAAGGTTGTTTTCACCAGGTTGCTTCTAATGTGGCAACAAGGATGGGATCTGCTGATACTGCAGCATATCAGCAGATGTATTCTCAGCCTAGTATACGAACTCAGGTCCAGGCAAAAGAAGCTGACATTCAAGCTCTTGCGCAACTAACTCGCGCTCTTGATAAAAAGGTATCATCACCTACCTGCTTATCTGTCCATTTTGTGTTTTTAATGGTTTGTTCGTTGATCTACAAATAGCTTTTAGATTTTCATATAACTTGTTGCTTTATGACAAATTCTGCTGGTTAATTTTCTCAGGCTTTAATAGTATATGGACATTGCCACATTGGAATCTTTTTATATCAGAAAATTATGTGTCAGTAATTGGATTTATTTGGGCAGCCTTGTTTACAAAAGCGGCTAAACTTTATGGAAATTATTGTCCCTGAATTTTTTTGCTCTATTGGCTAGAAAGGAATAACAGAATTTTTGAGGATACCTTCGAGTCAATTGAGGATTTTTGGGTAGAATTAATTTTGGTGGGCTCTTTGGGGAATTTCTTTAGTCTTCATGTGTGGGACCTAGTTAGAGATTGGAGTTTCACATTATAAGCATCTGTATTTTTTGTTAACTCTATCTACTTGTAATCAATATAAGGAATCCCTCATCCCTTGTATCTTTCTTTTCATTAATAAATTTCGTGTTTACTATCAAAAAAAAAAAAGAAAAAAAATATTCAAGACATATTGCTCACTGCTTGCATCCAATATATGCAGGAAGCTGTTGTACACGAGCTGAAACACATGAATGATGATGTGTTGGAAAATCAGGACGGTGATTGTCCTTTGAAGGATTCAGAGCCATTTAAAAAACAATATGCTGCAGTGCTTATACAATTGAATGAAGTCAATGAACAGGTATGGGTCCCCATACAAGGGAAATGAATCTTGCATTCGAATATGATCGTTAAGCATAATTTTCTTTGGCAGGTTTCTTCAGCTTTACACTGCTTAAGAGAACGGAACACTTATCAAGGACAATATTCAATTCCATGGCCAAGACCAGTGACCAATTTTGCTGATCCTGGTAGCACATTGACTTCTTATGACCGCTCTGCATCTCAAGCTCAGGAAGTGGGCGCACATGTCAATGAAATCATGGATAGCTCTAGAACAAAAGCCCGAACAATGGTGGATGCAGCCATGCAGGTAAACAAGTCAATTCTGAGTTTTTAAGTGGGTTTAATTGACCCTGTTGTTGGCGCAAAGTTGGTAGTTTACATTAATTTCATTAGCTTTGTAAATGATAAATATGGTTCAGAAAACTAGCTGAACCCTATTTTAGGGTATGTTTGTTTTGGGATTATAGTGAGCGGGCAAAATCCTGGACTTTGAAATCCTAGTATTTGAAAATACTGATGAATAATTAAAATGTATGTTTGTCATGGGATTTTATAGGGTAGGAAGTTGGAAAAGTTGACTAATGTTGTAATTGTTATATTATTTGTGGTATTGGGAGAATAAAAAGGTAGATGATGAGAGTGTATTGAGAGAATAAAAAGGAGCGTGGTGGTAGGTGATAAAGTAGAGTTGGGTTTATAGGATTTCAAAATTCTTACTTTGTTTCCCGAAACAAACGGGGGTTTGGATTGCAAAGTCCAAAGTCAGGTCAAGCTAGTCGCTAGACAAACATACCCTTATTTCTACAATCCTCAGCTAGTATAAATTTCATGAAATAAATCCTAAGCATACAATAACATTTAAGGCAAATAGTCTAACGACTAATACTCTCACAACTTTTTTTCCTTTTCTTATGCTAGTAATTTTTATAGCATCTTTTCTAATGTTGAGCATAACAAAGGCCTGAAAGAAGTACCGTAGTCTATCTATTTCTCTTCCTTTTCCTTTGTAATTATAATTTATATCCACTTTCTCTCTAAGTGATTGTTGAATCATGCTTCTATAGGCAATATCATCACTCAAGAGTAGGGAGGGTACCATTGAAAAGATTGAGGAAGCTATAGACTATGTAAATGACAGGCTTCCCTCGGATGACTCCAGCGTGCCAGTGGTGAATGTTCTATCTAAACATTTTGCTCATGGTTCTTCATTCTGTCATGTATTGATTTTTTATTTTTTTTTCCGATTTGAAAATTGTTGCAGAAAACTTATCCTAAATCGACCAATGCATCTGATGTTGAAGCACAAATCCCTTCCGAGCTTATCACAAAATGTGTAGCAACTTTGCTTATGATTCAGGTGAAGTATAAAAAGAAGCAAAAAAATTGTCTTCCTCATGAGGAAGTATTTTAGCTTTCTAATAGAAGCAAGGTTGAAGATACCGGCATTGATAGAAATATCGAGATCTTAAATTTGTGGAAATATAGAAGGATATATCGATATCGCTAAATTTAAGAAACTATGAAAATTTAATTACAACCTTTTAGTATATAAATTTAACAAAAGAATTTTAACACATTTTAAATTTGTCACAAAAATAAATAAAATAGAGTATATTTCTCGATATTTTCTGATATTTTATCGATATATTACTGATATCAGGCTCAATTTGTACAACAAATTAAACTTATATCGATATGCAATATCAGTATTTTTTTATATTTTTATGAATACTATGGAAATATCGTTCTCTCGTGTATCAATGCCGGTGACCACATATATTGAGTATATTTTGGATATTGTCGGGGAGATATCGGGATATTTACTTCCTTGGATAGAAGTGGGGTGCATGTTTTCCTTCATTTTCTGACGCGCTTAACTTTTATGATTGCAGAAATGTACAGAACGGCAGTTCCCACCGTCAGAGGTGGCACAAATACTGGATTCTGCAGTTACAAGCTTACAGCCACGAAGTTCTCAAAACCTCCCCGTTTATACTGAAATACAGAAGTGTGTGGGCATCATCAAGAACCAGATATTGGCACTCATACCTACTTAATCACCAGGTCCTCTTTGTCGAACTTGTGAATCTGCATAGTTGATAATTTAGCTTGATTTTATTCATCTCTGAGCTATAGTTTTGATTTATTAGTGTATTCACTCTTGTCATGAGGAGCTAGTTTTCTGATTCTGGTACATGAGTGATGAGGTTGACATGAAATTATTGCTTGTTAATTCTGTATAAGCAGTTGCTTCGAGTGGATAGGCTGCATTTGACAATTGACATTGATGAGAGATTGTAGATCGATTAGAGAGACGATGAATGAGCCGTAAGTTAATGAATTTGGCCTGCTTCGTTTTTCGATTATAATCAGATTGAATGATACCTTAGCTTAGCAGTGAGCAAGTTAGCTTACTTCTTTGTATGTTGTGATCCTTACAACTTGTGCATCAACATTGCTGCACATTCCTCTGTGTTATGCATATGATAAAAAGTTTGATGCACCAAGTGCACCATGACATTCAAATGTATATTTAAATGGTGTTAGTTATTTTACTAAAATGTCTTAGTTTGTCAGTTTTAATTGTTTTCTGTGCAAAGTGTTGGTTGTTTACAATCGGTGTACGCTAGTTTTTTCTAGGTTTTCTTTTTACAGTTCCCACTAATAGGGTGTTTAGTTTTTCAATTTGTTTTGCTTTAAAAAAAAAAAAAAACTATCTCTGGTTTAACTTAAAATTTGGTATATATTAGTATAGCTGATTTTCAGTACATTTTATTATGTTCTAATAATTCTTACTCGTTTAATTTATTGATTATCAATTATATATTTAGTGTGAGTTATGAATTTAGTTATAATATTGAGTAACATTTCTATAATTTGGTTATACATGAATTTTATGGAGTAATTATTATGCATAAAAACCATCACTATTCAAAAATAGTTTGTGTATAAAATTTCGAGTAATACTCTTATAAATTAAGTTTATACATGAACTGTTATTTGTAAAAATTATCACTGTTATGTATAAAAATTTTATTGTTTAAAAATATTCCTTCCATCCCAGATCAGTTTTCACACTAATCAGGGACTGCAAACCAAGGAAAATACATTTTTTGCCTTTATTCTTGTTTGCAGGGGGTAAAATGGCCAAATTAATTTTATGCTAATTGAGTGATTAAGAAATCACTCCATTAGCTGCCCAACTTAAACGAAACAGTAAAAGACATTAAAAAAATCAAATAAATACTGAATTCTTAAAATTTAAATATATGTTCAAGGGAAAAAAATTCATTGACGCGGCCTCCAAATTCACTCCATCCACCGCCGGAGCTGAAAAGAATAAAAGAACATAAAAATATCATAAACTATCACAGAATACGCAGGAGATAAACATTGATTTAACATGGATGGCAATAAAGAATTTACCCCTATAGATTGAGCCGAATCCACTCCATCCAACGCCGCCGCCTCCGATTCCACATCATCCACCACCATAGTTGTCGACGAGTCTGGATATTGAGTTTCATCCACAAAAAATACTTCGGATTCCTCCGAATCTGGTATCCACTCTCTGAACTCCACCTCTAGATCTTCCGAATCGACAACCCACCCACAATTGAGTGCCTCCGAATTGATTTGAACACGGGGTACATCGGATCGAGGGGTAGGGTTTTTGATAGGGTTGGTGCATGTTGATTTTTTGTATGGGTGAGGTTTTCTAGAGCGTCGGGCTGAGAATAGCCTGTGAGGGGAGAGGTGATCGGCGGTGATAGGTGGACATTGGTGGAGATCACCGATTTTCTTCAACAACGTTTGATATCTGTGGAGATAAGTGGCATTAAATTGGAGATCGGTGTATAGCGGTGGAGATTAGTGAATATCAGTGGAGATTGGTGGATTGGGGTGGAGATCGACGGGGATGGGTGACAATCGGCGGGATGGAGGGGTGGAGACTATTGGTATGGAATAGAGTTTCTCAGAGGCAAAGAACATAGAAGAGAGAAGAAAGAAAATAGAGAGAAAAATATATAGGAGATAATATAAGTGGTTTAGATCGATTGAGGGTTTTGTTTTTGGATTAGGTTTCGTTTTTAATTTGGGCTGGGTTAGGTGTTTAATTAGGGGGTGTAATTAATTAATGGGTTGGGTTTGTAAGATAAGTGAGCTTTTTTGGAGATGTTCGTCATTCCTAACATCAGTAAACCAATAAAATATTGACACGTCATCTAGCTTCGCTCAGGACGATATAGCTTCACCATGAACGAATTAATTAATTTTTAAATAAATATATATAAAATTACCTAAATATCACTGCTGCACCAAAGCTGTTTTATAATGCATACACATATATATTTATAGAACCCTAAATTCACAAATTGCAAAAGAATGAGATTCTTCCATTAAAGAATTGATTAAAATCCACAAATCAACAAATCTGACAAATTGAATAAAATCCATAAATCCTGAATTATGCATTGACGAAGGGATTTCTCCATTGACGAGTTTGGGGAAGATGATTCAAGGTGGGATGAGGAACGTGCTTTTGAGGGAGATGATCCAAAGAGAAAAGATAGGGACTGCAAGGGCAGGAGAGGGGTGCTGAAATTTGATGGAGGTTAACAATGGAGTGGGTAATTTGGGGAAGACGATGCACTGCGATTTTATAATTTGATGGAGTGCTGAAATTTTGAACGTGTTTTTTATAATTTTCATTTCTAAAAATATTTTATATAATAAAATGTTAATAGACATATATATATAATTTTATAGTTTATCTTTTTAATTATTTTAAATTAAAAGGATATTCAAATAATTTTATAATTATATAAAATTTAATTCGTTTTATTTTTATGTTATAAATTGCAAAATTTTCATTACATCGATCCAAAGAGAAAAGATAGGGACTGCAAGGGCAGGAGAGGGGTGCTGAAATTTGATGGAGGTTAACAATGGAGTGGGTAATTTGGGGAAGACGATGCACTGCGATTTTATAATTTGAAAATTAATTTTGAACGTGTTTTTTATAATTTTCATTTCTAAAAATATTTTATATAATAAAATGTTAATAGACATATATATATAATTTTATAGTTTATCTTTTAATTATTTTAAATTAAAAGGATATTCTTCTTATTTTATAATTATTAATATAATTTATTAGTAGGGAAATGGTTTAATAGTATATGGCAAATAAATGCAAAAGTGTATTTTTTTAATATTATACATTTGCGGTAGAAATGTTTCCATTTTGAAGTATGAAAACTAATATCAGACAAATCAAAAAAGAAAATGAGAAAATTGATATGGGATGGAGGGAGTATAAAGTATTTTTATAACGGTGAGAGTTTTGTACTTTCTCCGTCCCAATCTTTACAACATTACTGTATACTCGGAGTTTAAGAAAAAATCGCTTATTAGTATTTTATGTGATAAAATGATAAAATGTTAGGGGTAGAAAAGAGAATTCAACTTTATTGAAGAGTATAATAATATTTATTAAAGGTGATAAAGTGTTGAATGCATGAAAGAGTGAGGTGTTTGAAGGGTGTGAGTTAAAGTGAGTATTTTCATTTAAGGAAAGGTGTAGTCAAGATTGAGACGCCCAAAACGAAAATAGTGTAGTTAAAATTGGAGCGGAAGGAGTACATAATAGTAATATTTTTTATGCATAACAGTGAATATATAACAGTAATACTAAAAAAATTGAGATCGCCGTGAACTCGGGTTCACACAAATTTTTGTCTCCAATCACATTACCAATTCGTATATATGTAAATAAACCAAATTCAAGGGTAAGATCGAAATTGGCGTTGCATTCCAAATATGGTCTAAATATTTCTCACTGGTTATTTACACCAAATAATTTAAAGTATTGCACTTGCATCTCTTAAAAAAATATCACTTTTTGTCTATTTCATAAACGAACTCTTTTCAAAGAAAATGATTAATTCAAGAAAAAAAAAAAAAAAAGTTAAAGTTCTATCAACCTATATACTTCTGATGTGAAAACAGCTCTCAATCAGAGCAGATTGATCTCCACAATTTTAAATCCTAAATTCAACGATCGATTAGTTTCAGCCTCTCACGCGATGTCAAAAATATAGCGCTGATACTAAAATTTCAGAGTTTCAACTTCTTTTTCGGTTGTTTTGATGTATCGACAATGGAGAATCCTCCAAATAGACAGCACATGCATACCTTCTGTTTTTTCTTTTGATTTTTTCCCTGCTTTTTCTTTTTCTTCTTCTGCTTATTTTTCTTTGGAATAGCTGTTTCTGTTATTTCTTCTATATTCGAATCCTGTGAAAGACACAACAGGGAGTTTAGGATATTAGGTTATGAAGAAAGGATATATATATAATTAACTCTGCTGAAATATGATATAATGCAATGCAAATGCACCTCATCGTCTCCAAAAGTATCGACATGATGAATAATTCTTCCTGATGTTGAAGCACCACCTGAATAATACCATAAGACATGATAAGTAAACAGAGATCCTCTGTATATAAATTGCAACCCACTATGTTTATTATTCCTATTATTAGTATGAGGAAACAGAAATGAGAAAATGGACACTGTTGGTATTTTGTTGCTCTATATATAAACCGGAGGACCAGAAACCAAATATCAATTTGGTGTGATTCTAAATTATTGTACTGATTAATTTTTCAGAATTTAGGATAGTATAGCTGAATAATGTTCAATAACTTAATATATTGATTAGTATATGATGAAGAAATTTAGGTTGGCATCCAGAAAGACATCTAACATCTGTGTCACATCTTCACTCTCTCATATGCACAGAAAAGCTGTTTTCCGAAGATCAGTTTAAACTGAAATTTATGATTCTCCTTTTGTCAATCCAAAATTTTGAAGACTGCAATTTTCTATTATCAGCTACTGTATTTCTACATATGAATTCATTTTCAAACTCTCTTCAGGTATAAATAAAGAGTTTCTGAGGCATTTTACAAGGCATGAAAGGTATCTTTCATCAGAGAAGTTCCAAAAGGACTATAATATCAAGTGTATCTATCAAATGTCAATTTATTTTTCAAGCAGGAACGGTTGGTAATCGATTGCTAAACAAAAGAAATGGGGAATCACCAAGTCAAATACACAAAAAAGAACTCCAATGTACTCTACTTCAGGTTCAATTTACTTGAAAGTTGCAAAACATGCATCAAACCATAAAAACGAGATAGAACAAGAAATCCAGGAAACTTTCGCCAGATTAGTTCAGAAAAATGCATCAGACTATTGAACATTTTTCGATCCCCAATTCTGGCTTCCCAATAAAACACCACACACACACCAAAGAGTCCTCACAGAAACACAAATTCCACAACACCGCCCAATTCCATCACAAAACACAAAATATTTGCTAGTCAAGAAAAATAACATGAAGAAACAGAAAACTAACTGCGCTGAACAGTCTGTTCCGTTTATATTTTTCTCTTTTTATACGGCGATTGACAAAGGAAAAGTATTTTGTTAATAGTTGTTGAGCACTAAATATTACTCCCTCTGTCCCGGTATAATTGTCTCGTTTCTTTTTGTTGTTTTGTTTAAGGAATACTAATAAAATAATAAAAATGAAGGGTAGTTTTGAATATTGGGAGAGAGAAAAAAGGTATGTGGACTGTGGAGTCATGAGTGGAATAATAAATGACATTTTTGTAATATTGTGTGAAAAATGAGGATAAAATCAATATTTAAAATCTCAATCAACTTGGTAAAAATATGGTTAGAGTTGAAAAAAAATTGGCCAAATAATCAAATTTAGCACATGTTTTTTGGTTTTTCATTAATTTTAACACATATTTTTTTTCTCTCCAAATATAACGCATACTTTCACTTAATACTAAAAAATATCCCGGGTTACAATTTTCGACAAGGTTCGTCTGATGTGGTCGTTGGAGTTAACTTGTCTTGCTATGTGTAAATATTAAAAAAAAAAAATATATATATATATATATATCACCATTTAAAATTAGAAAACAGTGACCCGAAATTTTTTATATCCCACGTTTTTTAATCTTAAGTGGTGATATATTTTTTTTGTTATTTTAATAGTTACGCGTCAATAAGATTTGTGGATTTTGACGACTATATCATACGGATCTTATCGAAAATGGTGAGTCAGGATGTTTTTAAATATTAAATAAAAATATGTGCTAAATTTGAAGAGAGAAAAAAATATGTACGAAAATTGATGAAAATCAAAAGTATAGGCTAAATTTAAGGGTTAATTCTAAATAAATACACGACCTTTTGGTCAAATATCAATTTAATCACTACCTTTAAGATTTTTGTATTAAAGTCCAACCTTTGATACTATTGCAAATTGATACACGTTTTTTTCCTCCGGCCGTGAAGGGGTGACGTGGCTCACCGGAGCATGTGTATACTTGTCAGTTAGGATGATACATATTAAATAATATTTTTTAAATTATTCCACATCCCTCATAATCGCAAAACCACATACTCCACCCCAAATTTGAGTTATGTGAATCCTCAAAATTGAATTTTGCACCAAAATCACAAAATCCCCAAATCAAATCCCTATCCCCAAAATCGCATACGCGAATTTGGTTCAGATTTGTCGGAAAAAAAATTATACTTCAAATTTGCAGTATTACACATCAAATAAACAACAATTAAAATAAAATCAATCTCAAATTGCAAATAAAATATATATCCATTTAATAAAATTGATTGAATCTCAATAAACAATTCACAAATTTAATTTAAAGAGATCGACTGCGATGAGAACAACAAGTGAGAGGTTGAGGGAATGTCAATAAACAATGGGTGGACTGAATGGATGAAGAGAAACTAAGTGATTAAATTTAATTTTGTTTAATTTTGGAACATGGGAATATATTTAATTTCGAAACATTGACGGCGAGAATTAGTTTTTAAGGTTTGGAATTTAGATTTAAATAATTTATTTTATTTTTTTAGATTTTATTTATTTTATTTTTTATTTTGTTTTTAATTCACCTTTTTCATATTTTTTATATTTATGATTTAGACATTTCATCCTACGTGTAGTCTGACATAACAAAAACAATAGTTTCGGCGAGCCACATCGTCTCTTCACGGCCGGTGGAAAAAAACATGTATTAATTTTCAACAACATCAAAAGATTAGACTTTTATACAATAATTTTGAAGGTCGTGATTAAATTGATATTTGGTCTAAAGGTCGTGTATTTATTTAGAATTAACCCTAAATTTAATTATTTGGCCAAAAAAATTGGTTGCTGCTGCAAAGTGTTCGAACAAAGCCAATCAATTACCAAAAAAATAAAATTAGGAGTTAGGACAAGTGCCACAGTAAAATTTCCTCTCATGTGAATTATTCTTGCACAACATTCTCTCATAAATTACATGTCATTTTTAAATATGTATTAAGAGTGAGTCCC
The DNA here is from genome assembly GCA_037126765.1 of Stenogyne calaminthoides. Lineage (NCBI taxonomy): Eukaryota > Viridiplantae > Streptophyta > Magnoliopsida > Lamiales > Lamiaceae > Stenogyne > Stenogyne calaminthoides. Next base: position 24,448,206 of record JBBCBC010000025.1, read on the forward strand.
TTGTGCACTAATTGCACTTTAGTGACCTATTTCAAAAAAGAGGGTCGCGTGTTTTAGTTAAGGGATTAAATTTTTTTTAGTCCAGTAACTTGTTATTGTTTTGAAATTGGTCCCGATTATTTTGGCTTTTTTATTTTGGTCCTTTAAGTTTGTGAAAATTTTGAAATTGGTCCAGGTGACCTGCAAGAGCAGGTCACCTATCCAATCAATGCATATTTGACATTTTGTTTGACCTTTACTTACATGTGTCAATGTTGATTGAATTTTTAGGTTAATGTGACATTATTTGTACTAATAATTTATTAAATTAGTGGAAAAATAATAAAATTATATATTCTTCAAATTTTTATTGGTTTTTTTTTATAAAAATTATATTATCTAAAAAAATGTAATTATATTAATTTTCATAATACATTTAAATACCTTAAAATAAATTAAATTTTGTCAAATCATTGTAAAACTTAAATTAATTTTTTTGGAATACCTTAAAGTAAATTCAATAAAAAAACTTATGACCGTTAAGTTTGTAAAAATTAAAAACTTTAAAATTTTAAGTAGGTTGTAATATAACAAAAATTAAAATAAAACTTTTAAAAAAGAATTATACTATAACCTTTTTAAAATTAAATTTAAAAGAATTTTTTTGATGTTTTATTTTTATTTATTTATATTAAAACTTTAAAATCTTATAATTTGATTTTTTACAAATTTTTTGGTCACAATTTTTTTTAATGAATTTACTTTAAGATATTTCAAATATTTTAATTTAATTTTTAAAATAATTTAACAAAATTTAATTTACTTTAAGGTAATTAAAAGTTTTAATTATAAAATTAATTTTCTTAAAATAACATAAATTTATATTCAAATAATTCAGTAACATAATTTGAGAATATATTATAAAAATTAAAAATATTCAAAATTTATAAATTTTCTACTAATTTAATGAATTATTAAAATAAATAATGGCACATTAACATAAAAATTCAATGAATATTGCCACGTGTAAAAAAAAAAGTCAAACAAAGTGTTACATGTGCATTGACTAGATAGGTAACCTAATATTGCAAGTCACTTGAACTAATTTCAAAATTCTCATAAACTTATCGGACCAAAAATAAAAAAACAAAACATTCAGGACCAATTTCAAACTGAGGATAAGTTATTGGACAACAAAAAACTTAATCCCTTTAGTTAAATAGGCTGTAGTGTCACAACTTTGCAATATTTGGGTGTACCCAAGCGGTTAAACAACTCTCTTTAAAGCCAAGGTACAGCCGTACAGGGTTCGAATTTTTGCTTCCTTTTATCTTTATTTGCTAATTTTTTTATTTAATTGTCCACATTTCAGAATCAGTTCATTGAAGGATGAATAAAGGTTAATACTGAACCGTCCAATTAGAAAATATAGAAACATGCAACTAGCTAATACATAAACATACAATTATATAAAACAGAAACATACAACTAGCTAATAATGAACCGTGCAACTAAAAAAACATAAAAACATGCAACTAGTTAATATTGAACCGTGCAACTAGCTAATACCGAAACATACAACTATATAATACAAAGCCTGTGCGACAGACCGAGAGTGACTCAGACAGCAACATATTTCACTGGACGGCGGCTTCTTTGTCTATGTCTTTTCTCTAAAATTTAAGCGATAGAAAGGAGATAAAATAGGATCTAGTTATATTTATTTGGGTTGGGCTGGGACGAGTGCACGAATATAAAATCCATGCACCAGTTGCCTAGCCATGTATTAAATCCTATTTAAACAATTATATTTTTAATTTGAATTATTTAATATCAAATGATATTTTACATTTAAATAAATGTAAAAGCAACAAACAGGGGCAAGTCAGGTTCTGAAATAGCCTAAACCCATCTCAAATCCCGCCACATTGTCATCCCTATTTTCATTCTATTTGATCAATATTACATACTATAAAGTATATAAGTTAAAATACTTGGTAAAAGGCTACCATTTATTTAAATTAAATCCAACCTAACATAGGGCAATTTACAAATCAAAACACAAAGCAGGCATGCGTTACATTTCTGGAGAAATAATCTCTTCGGAACTTATGCTATTCCTTGCTTCAACAACAACAGAAAAATGAAAAACACTAAGTAAGTTATACAGAAGTGGAGTCATCAACAGTTGTATGATTTTCCGACGAGTCCATTTCAACTCGATCTAACCAAAAAGCATCGCCACGTGAAGAGGGCGACCAACCAACAACACTAACTAAACAACCACAGAACTAAACGTCACAAATACACGAATCTTCATCAAATCATATTTCTCTTATTAGTTTCCCCACCTTCAGCACTAGAAGAAGCCATACCTTAGTACCTCACAAACTTCAAGGAGATCAGCAGATACATGGGACCCACAATATGAACTGAAGTTCCTCGTCTTTCTCACTACTGACTTGAACCAGGCCACGAACGAGAGGGTGGGTGGGTATACACCAGTTTGGTTTTTTTCATTATAGTTTAAATACCCAAGAGAAACCGGAAAACGTCACTTAGTGAAATGATACCTTCTACTCTCTTGCTTCCGGCTTCAACAACAACAAGCCGTCTAACCCCTGAAGAATACATATGGGAATATCTATTTATAGGGGCTCCAAGAAACAATTAGGGAAAAAATAGTTTTCTTAGTCCTATAAGTTATCCCTATTTTATCGACTTTCACAATTGAAGATAGTCCCGTAACTTCGAATTTTTTATATTTTGGTCCGGTATCTGCGCATAGGAGGTGAAATATCTGGTTGACGCTGATGTACCAGAGTTTGATTTGCCCACGTGGCATAGTCTGATTGGTTGACCGAATGTTTCACCTCTTACAGCCAGCCACCGAACCAAAATGTTGGAAATTTTGAAAGTTACATGACTGTTTTGTGAAAGTCGACAGGACAAAAAACACTGTTTCCCCAAACAATTATATACCCTATTAAATTTAACATCGACCGAATGTATGGAACACCAAGTAAGCTGAGGAATGAAAGAGAGATGGTAACCTGGCTGGGATAATTTCTCCAAGACTTTATGGAGTGGATCAGACCGCAAGCACATATGACATCTTTGAGAGTTGTAACCGAATGCTGAAAAGGGATCATCTCTAAATTGCAATGCCTGTAGTTAAGAAACATGGACAACAAAATATCATTGCATAGGTTCTTCATTTGCATGTAATAATAACAGAATAAATATTGTTACCTGATGAATAGTTGTTTCTTCAAGATTAATGTGTGTATAAAGTTTGTCCTTTGCTAAACTAGTTATCTCACTGCGAAAAACTATAATGCATGAATACTTGCAGATACACATACTAGAAGCATCAATAAGAGTGCATGCTACTACTAACCTTCGAGAATATATGTCCAATAAGGAGTCATTATCATCAACGATTGGTATGGAACTAACTTGAGCTGTGAAGGAGTTCAGTATGATGCATATGAGTGATACCATAAATTTCAACTATGTAAAGTTCAAATGATTGACTTTGTTAAATACTTTTGGAGTAAATGGTAGAATTGGTCATGTAATCTGAAGGTGTCGGCGATTTTAGCCCCATATGAATCAATTTTCTCAATAAAGTCCCATAACTTTTAAAATGATGCAATTTTAGTCCTATATTAACAAGGTTGCAGGATTTTGCACGTGCCGCTCACGTGAGCTGCCGGAGTTCTATAGCAACCGGACTAATGCCTTGGTGTACTTGGCATAATGAGACCTATCATAATTTTTTTTATAAAATCACATATCAATTATCATCCTAAAACAAAAAATGACAATATAGGACTAAAATTGCAGCATTTATGGTACTTAATTATTAAAATTGTTTCGTATGGGACTAAAATCGTCAACACCGAATAGATATGAGACCAATTTTGCAATTTACTCATACTTGTGCAATTTCAAGAGAAAATACAACACCCTAAGAAAATTGCCTCACATGCTAACACCCAAAAACTCTTTTGAGTATTAAAGTTAAAGAAACCATTTCAGAAAAAAAAAAAAAAAAAAATACTAAAGTTAAAGAAAATAAGCAATGAAACATTTAAGAAATAAGTTGGTAGTTCTAAGAATGAGTGAGGACAATATAGTGATGGAATCAATTTTTCCATTATAGTAGATACCTTGAATTAATAAATTTAGTGCTGCACTAAGAGAAGCACTTGGTCTCAACATTGCCAATGGCCTCCGATTGGGCTCTCCAATTTTCGGGACCCACGTGCCCACTGGGATTGCATTAATTGGTAATTGAAGAACGGGTAGTGAGGTTGGTGAATGCTTAAAAAACCGGCAAATACCTAGAAAGGAAAATGTTGGTATATTAATACATGAGCTACTTATTTACCCCATTTACACAAAAGTCTTGTATAAACAAGTGTTACCGTGCAACTGGTTTTCATTTTGTGTGCTTTTTGAACAGTATTAGTTGTTTCATTAATTGGTTGTTCTACTATATATTATTAGTTGCAAAACAAGTGCACGGTAAAACTGATTTACACAAGACCAACTTTTACTTTAATATAAAAGCATCTCGTTAAATTTCCTCACACATTAATATCCCAGAAAGTGAAGCAAGATGTAACAGGTGTGAGTTTGAGGCATCAACTGATAAAGAATGAAGAATGGGAACTGTAGCAACACCATTCTGCAGAATCTTCAGAGCAACTTCCTTCAAACTGTCATCTGGCCCAGCCTGTAATTAACAGGAAGCAATTGCCTAAATGATAATTACAGACTATAAGAGAAGAATATTTCTTGAGCAGAAACCTAAACGTTACTGTAAAATAGAGAGGGCAAATCTAGGTAACTCAAGAGTAGAGTAAATTGCAAAATTGATCTTGTATTTATTGGGTGTTGGCAATTTTAGTCCTATACGAATTAATTTTCTCAATTAAGTCCCGGGAATTTTAAACAGATGCAATGTTAGTCCTATACCACAACTTTTTTGCTTTAAGAGATTAATAATTAATTTGTGATGTTTAATTGAAATTAACAAGTTCGGGTCTTATTATGCCAAGTGAGCGATGCCAAGTCATTAATCAGGTTGCTATATGGAATTCCGGCAGCTCATGTGCAAAAATCTTGCAACCTTGTCAAGATAGGACTTATATTGTTTTAAAAGTTAAGGAGTTAATTGAGAGAAAATTAATTCGTATGAAGACTAAAATCGCCAACACCCAATAGATACGGGCCTTAGTTTTTCTTTGATGACTTGGGCTATTCACTCCACAGTGATGCAGATGATGAGAAAATCGTGGCAGTACAAACTTCAAGCAGAAAGTAAAAATTGCCTGGGGATCATTTCAATCATCTTGTTTCTTCATCAGCATAATTTTCATTTGCAGATGAAGAAGTTTCGAGATACACCCAATAACCCAAATATTTGTTTAATCTTAATATGTGACAAAATATTTAACCCATTCCAGGTGCATAATTTACCTACTTAAATGCAGCATATCGATAAAAAGACTCACTTGTACAAGTCTTCTTGAAACAGCACTCCCTTGCCCATTAACTTGAATATTCAAATATAATTTTGCTTCCTTCCATGCGGATATCGTATGTGTCTCAAGCTCTTCCTCAGTCAAATTGGACCCATGACTGCCAAGCTGCCACACGTTGAGAACACAATGAGAATGTTTTCAAGGCTTCAGAAGTACATATAATATTAACTCTCCGAACATACAATTGAATTTTAATAAAATTTTCTTTAGACTTTTTGTGAAGTTTCCTTCAAATTTGCAAAATGTGATTCAACTTTGATAAAAACTACAACTAAAGACGAAAATATTATTTAGTAATTATATGCCTCAAAATATCTACTAATTGTATGACCAGAAGCATTTGCTGGTTCAGGCAACTGTGATCCAATATAAGTTAATTGTACATGAACGTGCTATAAGCCACAAAAGTCCATCTAACTGTACCAGTTGAGCAAAATACTAAAAGCAAAAACATGACTAGATTGCAAAACAAATATTGGTTCACCTTGGAAAGCAAGACCCAGGCAGAATTGAAACCTAGTAAAAAGAGGGGCTATACTCTGTATCAAGACAAATGTTGCTCCTTCCAAAATAATGACAGAAATATGCTTAATTTATACCTCTTTCATAATCAAAATAAAATCCAGTGAGCTGAGAACTCCAACAAATCTGCACTTCGAGAAATCCCATAAAGGTGACATAGAGACTCCCTGGAAAGAAGTGTTGGTTGGAAAGAATGGTACTAGAAGAATAAAAAATAAAGAGCAGATTAAATAAAAATTGAATATGTTTCCTGCTAGAGGCAAGTTGGTCACCCACTATTGATTCGTGTATTTGAAGAACATGAGAGAAGACTAATTATCAATTATCCTTAAGGACAAAAGAAGAAGAAGCAATAGATGTGTAGAGGGACCCAAAAGAATGATCAGATTGAATAAATATAAATCACGGGTCCTGCGAGAAGCAAATTGATCGCCCATTATTATTCCTTTTACTTGAAGAACATTAGATGAGACTTAATTATCAAAAGATCCTTAAGAGAAAAGAAAAATAAGATGATGCATTAGGGTTTGTTCAAGTTTTGTCACTTGCAGTGGAAACGTAAGTATTAATCAAGAATCGTCTTGTAACTTAGGCCTTGTCTAATTTCTAATGTTTACTACTGTATTTTTTTTTATTTGGTCCTTTAGGCAACGATTTTGGTCCGGTATGTTTTTACCCTTTACAATATTGGTTCATTTTTTTGTACAATTTTACTACTGTATGTTTTCACGTTTTTCAAGTTTGGTCCTTTTGGTGTCAAGTTCGGTCCAAAAGGACCAAATTGAAAAGGTAAAAACATACATGACTATAACAGGACACTATCTAAAGTACATGACGATTCTTGATATTAACTCATGGATGTTGAACAATATATTCAACAACCTAAATAAAAAAGAAAATAGAAAATTTGTCATAGAAATTTAGCTCCCTGATCTTTGATGGGGTTCAAACTGCTCCCTTTCATGTAAATGTTCAATATATTTGTCATCTCAGCATTCTTTATGATTTTAACTGAAAAACTAATGCCAAGTCTTATAGTTATACAATGCCAATGTCGTCTGACTTATTTCCAAAGATATTGTGGACACTACAAATACCTAATGGAGGTACCTGCTCATGCAGAATATGAAATGCTTGCTTTACAGGGAGGTCTACATCCAATGCAATAACCTGCAAGGATTGCAATAGATCAACCAAACAAACTACAGACAAAAAAATCAATAAAGGACCATCCTAACCTTCCCGGACTCAGGAAGCAATTCATAGGCCATGTGACTCGACAGAAAAACAGCAATGCGATGCCGGGAAATCTCCAAGTCTGACTCTGATATCATTGGAAAGGACTCAGGCGATGTGCCATCTGATAGTCGAACCTGTGACCAAGAAAGCTAGTAGTTTGGGTAAAACAACTCATTTTCTTGTGATTCATAATGAAAGGAACAAACAATAATCATATGGTAGCACAATCGGAAAAGATTTAACCTATGGTTGAAATTAATTTAATGTTATAGAAACCATAAGTTCCTTTTTATCTAAAGAATAATTTAAGTGCATTTTATAACTTGTGCTAGGGTTCTTCATTGACGCCTTTGAGAAGTCATCTTCCGAATTCATGATTCATTATGGGCATTTGCAAACAGCAGTAATTTAGTTCAGTTAAAAGGAAATTAAGAAGATATTACTAAAAAAGAAGACTAAATCACTTATTTTTAAGATTTTTACGCATAAATGCAAGATATGGAGACCTGGGAGAAGGCAGAAAGGGATAGATTGGGAAACCAATAAAGCATGCAACTTTGGAAAGAGATGCTCATGAAACTAGAACAAAACAGTTTCTTCTCCAAGGCATTGATCACCTCTGGTTGCTAAAAGAATTGAAGTGATAGAAAACATTTTCTAAGTTAAACTTGAGTTTCATAGCTGCACCATACCGCACGCTGAAAGGCATGATTATCTACATCCATGCTGGACCCAGGACCAATCGAAGGCACTCGTGGGCTTAGCATTGTGGTACGATAGTCTGATTCCCTAGTTAAGAGAATAGTGTTAACTATCCCAAGGTTACTATTTGTAGAAGGCTGACGATCGTCATGTCTCCATTCACCATCAACAATAAACTTGTACTGCAAATGAAAGGTCAACCTCAATACAATGTAAGTGAAATCTATAACTTAAAAAGAAAAAGAAAATAAGAACATATCTTCAATCAAACTCAAAGAAGTTTTTAACATTACATATCCCTTTACAAGTACACTTATTCACGGGTCTTCCAATTGAGATTTCTAGTTTGAAGATGCCGAGTATAATGAGATTATCCAGAAACAGTCCACCAAATCCAATCACTACTCTTGCTACTAAAAGACAATCTTGTATGCACCAAGTGCACCGTGCAACTCAAGTGCATTTTTAAATGGTATTAGTAATTTTCAGTGAACAGTATTAGTTGACAGTATTAATTGTTCTCACTGAACATTATTAATAGTTTTCATTGAACAGTATTAGTTGTTCACTAGTTGCACCGATGCAACTGGTGTACAACAGACTTACTCTATTAAAAAATGTAAGAATTTCAAAATAAATTCAGCTTTCAACTCTAGTCTTAACCTGTAAGCCCTGATTCAACCTGGTCACTCATAGATGGACAAACAGAGTAAAACTGTGTGGCAAGTGGACATGGCTTAAGAGTGGCAAAAACCAAATTTACCCCTATAGATTATATTTGAGGTCCGCATGATACTGGCTCGATCTGGACTTAATTATCATTACACACCTGTATCAATTACTATGAATTTTTTAACTCATAACAACCCCCTATGATTTAAATTTTTGTATACAATCCATTTAATAAGAGTATTTTTTGCACCTACGCCTACTTATATCTGACATCCCTCATCGCAAAACACTTTCTCAAGTCTTGACATGAGTCATAGCATCCTTTAATAACTGAACAATCCATTGGTTTTTTATCTTCATTTAAAAATCGCTGTCCTTGAACAAAACACACCCAATCAACAACTCCATTAAAAAAATAAAAAAACCTACATGCTATTATATGTTTACTAGCATCTGAAACTCAAGACTCCTGGATTAGATATAATTATTATTTAATTGTACCACAAATATACAAACAAAGAAACTTCAAAGGATAGTGGCAAAACCCATTCCTAAGCAGCCGACATCATATATTAAGTTGTGGGTTGAAGTCTTCATTGGGTATGAGCGAGATGGAAGAACCACATGAGAGGAAACAGAAGCAATTAGACAATAATGAATAATAAAGGTATAACGAAGACTTCTCCCATCATAGCATATTTTGATAACAAGATCCCCAAAAGATCAATTAATGCAAAATATACCAAACGACACTTTCAAACACGTGGCAGAATAGAGGGGCCTCACAAAGACTACCAAGTATCCTGTAGCTTCCAACATAAACCAGATAACTTACACATAAATACATATTCAATTCTCATTTGATTAATATAACTACTCAGAAACGCCAAATTAGGACACCAACCTCGTGATAACCAGGAGGGAGGCTACAAATTGTTTGAAACACAGTCGGGCAACCCTCAACAGGTGTCATTGGCCACTGAGTCCACCTTTCTCAATTAAAAAGAAATAAAATAAAAATTAGCATGCACAAACTACAACTCTATTAAAAATTATCAGAAGAAATGCTTGCAGAAAAACATAAACAAGCTTCGAATGCTAATTAACACTCACCCTGTAAACGAACCACTAATATACACAGCTCTCCCGCCATGAGGCCATACAAAACGGGTGAACACCAAGCTACTTTCGCGTGAATAATCCATGCCAATATGATGCATTCACTTTTTACAACTCTAAATTACGCAATATAACACTTTCCCCAAAAGAAATCCCTAGCATTTACGTATTGCAACAATTCAACTTGAAACAATAGATTGAAGCAACAATTGCAAAAGCCCAGAAACCCACTGAGCTGAGCACGGAACATCAACTACGACTTCTTAAACTACAAATTGAAGGTGTGAACGAATTTTCTGATTCTGCAAAAAAAAAAAAAACGTAATTCTACAATAAAACTGCGAAACAGAATAAAGTAATTACAACCCTAAAGACGATAGAAATTGCCCAAATGGGTGTCGAATACATAGCAGATGAAATCAAATTTGAAACTTTCCATATTTCGAAGACAATTGAGGAAATTCAGAAATGAAATTCAATGGGAATATTTGTAGAGAATAAATTTTTTTGCCCTAACCCCAAATATTCCCGTTTTTTTGCAAACTTTTTTATTGGGGAAAATGAATTTTTGGTGTATGCATTTGAGAGGAGAAATTATTAGGTGGGGTCCATTCCACCTTATTTTTTCTTGTGAGATTCCTTTGAGTTGCCAAGTCAGCATTATATTGCATGCAATTATTTCGCATATTGAATTAAATATTAAATAATATATTGTTTCAGTGAATTTTAATTTCAAAATAACTTTTATCTACCAACTTGAGCGGGACAAAAGATTTTTCAATCCCTAAAATTGTCATTTTTCAGTATAAAAATGTCAAAGAAACTTTTAAAGTTTAATAAATTATTAATACAAATAAATAAAAAACGAAGTCACATAAGTATCAATCGGATGATTTAACTTGTTTTGTGAGTCATTCAACGAAAACATTAAATATCTAAAGTTATAGATGAAAATATCAAATATTCTTTTAAAAAAAAACAAAATATCAAATATTCTAAAACTATAGAATTTTTACCATAACAAATTAGTGAAGTTATTAACTATACATAATGCAATACACTATGATCGAAGTCATAAATTTAATATTTGTGATTCTAGCATGATTCTTCCTTTTAACTGGTTTTCTAGAGAAAATAAATAAGTTAGAGGATTGCTGTTCATTATCCATTGAATCCATTAGCTCTTAAAATTCTTAAATTTTAAGTTTGCAATAATTCCAAATAATTCATAATTTTAATATTTAAATAAATAATTAAATTACTTAAAATATGAAATTCAAGTTTTCTGGAAAAAGGGTGTTACATTTTTAGTATAAAAAATGTTTAAATTTACCTATTTATTGTTGTATCACTATTAATATGGTCCAAGCTCATTAATATCCCATCCATTTATATGAAGAAGCTCAATTGGATAACTAGGCCGAGCTCGCCCACTTGACATGGATTCTAGATTACCGAGAAAGGGCATGAGGTCGCCACCCCCAAGTAGCTCCCTTATAGAGCTCTTAGAAAGTTTTATGAAAACATAAGGGCCAAGAGCTCGTTATGAGCTCGCTCAATGAGCTCAGACTAGCTCGCTATGAGCTCCTCATAGAGCTCTCGTTAAGCTCCTCATAGATCTCGCCAACTAGCTCATTATGAGCTCCTCATATAGCTCTCCAACTAGTTCATTGTGAGCTCCTCATAGAGCTCTCGTTAAGCTCACCCATAGAGCTCACTATGAGCTCGTTCAAAGAGCTCTCATTGAGCTCGCTCAGAAAAGCTCCCACAGGAGGTCTCTTATCCAAGCTCTGGAAGGTACAACAGGTACAATGTCCGCTAGGAGCTAACTTGTACATAAGGGAGTTAATGTTGCAGTGCGGTACTAAGTCAGGAAAACCCTCCAAATATGGCTCGAGCTACAAGACGACAACGTTGGTTACACAGTTTGGGGAAAGATCAGGGAACTATGACAAATGATCCAGGGACTTGTCAGGTGTCGCGCTGCTAACTAAGGCGAGCTCTCAAGAGCTCTCAGGAGATGTCGGAAATTAATGTAAAGTGAAGTACCGGGCATTAAATGGAAATTTGACCATTTGATGTCCCAACAAGAAAAACAGAGAGTGAAATGCACTCTCCCATGTAGTATAAATATGGACACTTAAGACCAAAAAACGGTCCGAAAAAAAAATCAATACAAGAGGCAAACATTTTGCCCTTGTCTCGTGCACTTTATTTATGATTTCAATCTTTAAATCTTTCAGAGTTCAATCATTTGAACTCTTATTGTTTGATTAGTTAGTTACCACAAAAGCCATATTCCAAATAATTAATCCGATTTTACTAGCTATCAACATTTATGTTAGAATTTCTTTGTATAATATTTTTTGTTAGATGTTTCTCTTTTGATTAGACCAGATCTTTTGTATCATATATGAAAATTCATTTGGAAAGACATAAAGCTGGCCATGGAAAAATATATGTTTTGAGAGGTAAACTCCAACCTTCTGAATTTTTTGTCCTCGAGTCTTGTTTGTTGTCATTTCTAAAAAAAAATCGAAAGGGAAAAAAGCTTAAAAGTACATTTTCTAAATAAAACTATAGGCATTTAAATAATTTCCGTCTCACAACTTTTCACATTTATTGAAATGGTCACATAATTATCTATTTTCTGAATTTAATCTCACATATATTCAAATTTTGCCTATTAATTTAGTCCTGAATGGCCAAAAAATGCTTTAAACAATGTCGTTTAGTCATGTGTTGGTCACGTGCTCATTATTTTGATCGTAAGCTGCTGGTTGTCGAGAGATTTAAACAATTTTCGTCCCATAACGTTTTACCTAAACTGAAATGGGACCATGATTATCTTTTTTTCGGATGTAATCTCATATATATCCGAGAATTTATCAGTTCAGTCCGAAATGGCCAAAAAATATCTTAAACAACGTCGCTTCGGTCATTTTTTTTTTTTTTTGGAAGCTGTCAACTCACCTTTTTTTGTACGCGTGGCAAGCTGACTATGTATTCTTCGTCCATTAAAAAAACAAGAAATTATATAATAAATTCAACAGTTATTGAATGAATAAACTTAACAAGAAACTAAAACAAAATTAAATGAAAACTTAATTAAAATAATACAAAATTTCAAAGATCTGCAAATGGAAATGATGAAATGAAACGATAAAATAAATAAAAAAAGATCAAAATTAACAAAACAAAAATAATTAGGTTGAAAAAGATCAAGATAAAAGGTTGCAGGGGTAAAAAGGTAAAAAATGATTCTCAACTTCAAATCAGTTCTATATATATATATATATATATATAGATATAGATGTTTTGTTATTAGTGAACAAACAGAAAAATGTTCATCGTTCATATATTCAAATAAATTATTATACATTTAAAATTATATAATTTAAAAATTGTATGGTAATATAATGCAACTTAGGTTAACTTATTAGATGAATAATCAATGCCCGAATGTTTCTTATTCGATCGAGCGTCTTGTCTTTATCACCACATTAAGAATGTGTCGAACTAATGGTGACACATGGATAAATATTATTAAAAATTAATTTAAGTTTACATTTTATATTCAAGGATTTAATTAAATTTAATTCTCAAATAAGTAATTAATAATTGATATTTAATATAGATAGTATAAATCAATCAAATTTTGCAACTAATAAATACTCGTACTTGGTAAGAAATCAATTTACTTACCATATATTGTGTGATATTAATAATATCTCGCTAAAATGGAATGGAATAAATGGATCAATAAAATCAATTCAAATCGATTTTTCAAATTAAGTCAATCTAATCAATATCAACCAATCAAATTGTGCCATGTGTCACGTGAAAAATAAAAATATTCACCCATCCACTTATAAATAGGGCTCTTTCTTCATTCATTCATGACATGACAATAAGAAATCGTTCAATAGACTTCAAAATTATGTACATGAAGATTAAAGGAGTTTCAAAACAATCTACATAAAATTGATCAAGTAACTACGTATCAAGTTCATCGTGTTGAACCCTTCTGATTGGCGTTCTTTCCAAAAGCGCTCCTCGTGTATTAAGAGATGCTCTTCGTGGATTCAAAGATATTCTTCACGAATTCAAACACTTTCTTTGCAAAAATTACTTACAACGATGTTCGATATGAAATCAAGGTACTAACCCTCTCTGATCATTGTTCTTCAAGTCAAGGATAGCGAAATTTATTGTGGAATCAACAATGATCTTCGCGAAAATCAATTGCTAACGACGTTCGATCGAGATCAAGATGTTGAACATCTCAGATTCACGTTCTACAAGTCAAATCCGACGATGTTCTTCAAATTCAACGATTTTCAACCTAAAAACTCTAGAAACCCATCAAGGACGATTTCTAATTTGAGATCAAGGTGATAGGCCCTCCAATCGACGTTTTTCAAAGTCAAAATCTTTGTATATTCATCGACGTTTTTAAATTCAACGACGTTCATTCCAAAAATCTTCACAAATCAATGTTTCAATTAAAATAAGGGGTTGCAACCTTGAATTAACATTAAACGCCTCAACATGCCTTTAGTTTTGGACTTCTGTGGGGAGAGAAGAGATGAAGAGATCTCAATGCTGGGTATTGACCCTTAAAAGAAGGTCAAAGAGTAAAGATAGAGATTGTAAACCCCGATTTAATTCAAAAGAAATTCAAATTGTATTACATTTTCCTATTTTATATTAAATTTATGAAGTCTATCGTTACAATTTTAATCTTAAATTTGTCAAAATCTTGAAAGCCAAATCCCTCTTTAAATTGTATTTAAATAAAGAAGACGTCTATATGAGAACATTTATACACTAGATATGACTTGTGCATATTTTTATTGTACTTTTAAAATTTGAGTATCACAAGAGTATCACATTTTATAAATGAGACAACCTTACATAAGTTTTTATATTAAATAAATCTTTCAATTTGATTGCATAAAATAAGCCATATAAAATAAATGAGCCGGAAAAAAATGAAGAGATTTTTTTAGGCTATATTTTTTTTACGCTAGCTATAATTATTTTATTTTAACAAAAAATTGTGAGAGACAATTTAATACATGACACATACTTTTATCACATAATAAAAATTCATATGAGACAGTCTCATATATAAGACGGGTACAATCAGTGGCGGACTGACTTGGGTTCAAGACAAGCCAATCTGAGCCTCACACTTCAACCTTTCACGATGGATTGTTCATTTCCATCTAGGTCGTGAATGGTGTACTTTTGGTTACAAGAGACTGTTAATTTAATCTTCTGTGATCTGGTATCACTAAATTAACTACAATGTAACACATACTATTTATTGAACAGTTATGCAGTAAATATATGTAACATTTGATGATATTTAAAGCATCAGTGATAAATAATTTATTTCAGTAAATAAGACCGAAATTCAGTTTGATTATACAAAGTAAAAGCATACTTTCCAGTATAATCCCAACAGAAGAGATAGTGGCCGATGTCATTCATAATCCGGAAGATGATGAAGTAGAGGATGATTCAATAGCTTTGGAACCGGTCACTCTAAAAGAAGCATTGCAAGCATCAACAACTCTTCATAACTTTTTGTTGCAGTACGAGAAGACAACGCCACAACTATTGGGTGCAGTAAGGAGATTTAAAGATGAGATCAACATAAATTTGAAGTTCAAGAAAAAACAAGTTACAGTAGATTCTTATTTTACTAAGTTGTCTTAAGAATATTCAAGTGCATCATATATATGTATATGGATTATTTTTAATAATTATTAATTTATAGTTTAGTCGGGACCAATATATATACACTGAGATCTCAAAAAAATTATTATCTTATAATTTTATTGATTGGGTCCCAAATTTGTACTGGTCCCAACTTGGGACCGGACAAATTATTAGTTTTAGCGAGGTTATTAATTTATCGAGTATTAATTTAACGAGGTTTTACTGTAATTCCCACTTTCCAGCTTCTAACATCAACCATCAAGATAAGTTTTATATTTTATTTCCTTTTATCTTTTATCAATTGTCAGCCACAATTATGATTAATTTGTTAATTAAATTATTAATTTAATTTGATGGTATTTATTTATAAATTAGAGGTTATAATATTTTTCTATTTAATACGGGATTTAAATAAAAAAATATCTCATAATTTTGCACATTTATTGAAAAGATCCCATATATATCACTTGTTTCAATTTAATCTCGTATGTATTCAATTTGTGCGGATTTAGTCCCGTACTGCCGGAAGTCGACCAATATCATTCAAAACGACGTCGTTTTAGACGCGTGGCCGCCACGTGCCCCTAATTTTCGCCGAAAAATGCCGAGTCCCGATCAAAATTAGGGGCGCGTGTATCACACGCCCCAAAAACGACATCGTTTTGGGATAGTTTGACTGGTCTCCAGCGATTTGGGACTAAATCGGCACAAATTGAAAACATACGGGACTAAATTGAAACATGTGATATATACAAGACCTTTTCAATAAAGGCACAAAGTTAAGGGACCATTTTTATTTAAATCCCATTTAATATAGATATGAATTTGATTGTGTTAAATTTGTAATTTGATGGTATTTGTTGTTAGATTAGGAGATTTATTAATTAGATGATATTTATTGATAGATTAGAGCTTGCCATTATTTATGATTGTATTAATAATTTAATTAGAAAATAAGGGATGAAACACAAAAATCAAAGGCAAAGAAAAAACAACCCGACAATTACTATTAGGTGTCATTTATAAAGCATCTTTACTCTAAAATCCATTATTTTTAGTCCTTACTCTAAGGTGCAAAAATTGGACCAAAATATCTAAATTGCCCTTATATATAAAATAATATGTAATATTTGAATTTTTAAATTTTACTGAATTTTTTTATTTATATGTCCTTTTATTTAATTATTTTTTTCAGAAATAAAATATTAATAAAAAAAATTTGTATATTTCAAAATCTAAATTTTACTAATTTTTTTAATTAACTGTAATTTTATTTAATTAATTTTTTTAATATTAGCTAATTTTGTTTTAAATTTCTTTTATTTAAATTTCTTTTTTAGTAAAAAAAATCAAGACAACCCATTTTTTTTTTTATTTTAAAATTTCAGACAAGTAAAAAAAAAATCGACACATCATTTTTTTTTTATTTTAAAATTCTGCACACCCGTAAAAAAATCTACACACACATAAAAAATTATTCACACCCCAATTTTTTTTGAAAAAAATTCTACACACCCGTAACAAAATCTGCACACCCATGAAAAATTATGCACACCCTTAAAAAATCTGCACACCAGTAAAAAATTCTGCACCCGTAAAAAAAGTTATGCACACCAGTAATAAATTCTGTACACCCAAAAATTCTACACACCTGTAAAATATTATGCATCTATAACTCCAGAATTATTCAAACTAGAAAGTAAAACTGCACACCCGAATTATTATTTTTTTGAATAGTCACAGTAAAACTCATTGTGTCCGTGAGCAATTGTTATAACTTAAAAGATCCCATAGAAGAAACAACTATTTTCAATTCCTTTTGATCATATACTACACGAGTTAACCAAATGCAATGCCTATTACAATATCACTTAAGCTTCAAATCCAGATTGCCAGGTAAGGCGACTACTCTGTTCTCATCAGCATCGACAAGAATTTTCCAGACACAGTTAGAGCAGCCCACATGCAAAAACCATTCCAGCTATCAACTCCTCGGTGATCTTGAGAAGAGACCTATTTGAAAATACACATCATTACACACCCCGAAATTAGAAAAGTGAAAATTGCACCATATGACTGCAAAAATTACAAATAAAATACATCTACAACAACTAAAATTACATCTACAACACCTAAAATTCCACCATAGGACTACAAAAAATATCATGTGAAATAATCACAAAATCTAACTACAGCAAATTTAAAAATTCAATATAAAAAAATCACAAACCCTAACTGAAAATCTGCAATATCATACCGTCGTCATTGTCAAGCCGCCGCCGCACTAGCAGAGGCGCCACCACCCTTCTCCATCTCCACCATCAAACCGCCGTCACACACCTAGATCGGACGGATCTGTTGCCACCACCCCCTTGATCGAACAAATCCACCCCAGGTGGCGGCAGACTCAAAACAGTCGCCATCGCCGCCGCGTTGGACCCCCCTCCCCGCATCGGCCGCTCCAAGATCTAAAGATCCACCGCCGCTACCGCCATAAAAATGGATCTGCAGCCCTCGCCCAACGCAGATCCACATCTTCTTCCCATCTCCGTCTCAAGTCGGTGACCTGAGTGGGGGAGGGGCGATTATTCTCATCTCCGTCGTCGGTGGTGTAGTCGTATTTTGGGCGGCCCGTAGTGGGGGGTGACGGCGCCTCTTCTCCGCCACCGTCCAGAGAAATCCAACAAACCACCATGAATTTCACAGGCAATATTTAAAGAAATTCTGCACACCATTGAAATTTGATTGCGGGCTGGGGCGGCGAAGATGGTGGCTTGGGTCGGGAGGCTTGGAGAGAGCGGAGAGGAATTTTGGGGTTGGGTGAAAGAGTTTCTGAAATGAATAAAATGGGGTGGGCGACTGATAATGAAGAAAATGGAGTGAGAGGGTATAATAGTCCAATTTTGCACCTTAGAGTAATGCTAAAAAATGATAGCACCTAAGAGTAATACTTCTTGTAAAATAACATTTTTTTTTAGTAATTTTCCCTTTATTTAAATCCCATTTAATATAGATATGAATTTGATTGTGTTAAATTTGTAATTTGATGGTATTTGTTGTTAGATTAGGAGATTTGTTAATTAGATGATATTTATTGATAGATTAGAGCTTGTCATTATTTATGATTGTATTAATAATTTAATTAGAAAATAAGGGATGAAACACAAAAATCAAAGGCAAAGAAAAAACAACCCGACAATTTATGCTTAAGAAAAAATGAAATCTCCAAGAATTTCTTATTGCATGCATTTATCATATTTATATGTAACTTTAATTTGATTGCATATAGAAAGTCTATGATTTTAAAAAAAATAATTGTCTAATGTAATAGCCCGTCGTACCCCTAATTTTGAATACAACCTAGCACAAATCATATTCATTTCTCCTAAAGTGTTAAAGTGTCAATATTGTACTTATGTCCTGTCTCATCATGAGACGGTCATGAAAGTGTGACTCTTATCACATATATGTTATATAACTCTTGAGCTTATTTCTTAATTTAATTATATTTTAAAGCAAAAGGAAATTGTAATACTAAGGGCCAACTTGATATGACTAGAGAATGATAATGATAATGAGTATCATTGAAGGGTCAATCATTAAAAAATATTGATTGCATTGTTATTGCTTGATTGTGATATTAATAATGAGTATCATGTGAGGTGAGTTGAGTGAATGAGGGTAATCAATTGCTTACTTTTATTCTCATTACCTTTGTGTCAAAACTACCAAGCAACATCAATAGAAGTAATTTCCAATTATTTTCATTACCCCCAATCAAGCGGACCCTAAATATGTAGACTAGACCCGCTTTTCTATTTGTACATTCATATGTGACTTCTCTATATACATTCAACCTAAACCCTACTTCACGCGCTAACCCACACGTGTTAAATTTACTTAACTTAAATAATTTAGTTTTTTTTCTTTTTTTTAATACAACTTGAATAATTTAGTGAATTTTAGTATTCTATTTCCTCGAGTACACCATAAAAATTTACGAAATTTTATAGCATGGGTATTTGTACTGCAGGTGTAAGTGAACTTTATAATATATTTTTAAAATATACTACAATTTATTGCACTGTAATTTATAATGTCTTTACCCTGAAAATATATAATGTGTGTTCATGAAATAAGTTGTATTTTTTTAATCTAAACAAATTATATATTTCAGTACAACATATTACTCCCTCTGTCCAAATTATATAGATTTGTTTTCCCTTTTTATAGATGTTCCAAATATATAGACTTGTTTCTACATAAAGTATTTTTTTCTAATTAATTTACTAATATAACATTATGCATTAATTATGTTGTAAACTATAATAATGATTAAATTGGGGGATAATAGAAATTTGACTTGTTTAATTTACTTTTTCAATACAATTTCTTAATTTGTGTGAAAAGTCAAACAAGCCTATATATTTAGGACGGAGAGAGTATATATATTTAAAAAATATACTACAGAGTACACGGTGCACCTAGTGCATATAAGACTCTACTAATTTTATAAGTTGCCATTAATGTTAGTGATAATAACAACAACAAATATAAAAAGTAAAGTAAGTATTTCTTAACGTTGTAAAATAGAAATAAAATTAGGGCACGGAGCTCATGAAAATAAAATATTATGAATTCTCTGCTTCAAGGAAAAAAAAAAAGAGTACTAATTTTTTAATTTACGATGGAAATAATAAATTGATCAACTGAAAAGAATAAATTCATAACAATTTTTTTTTTTTTATAACAAATTTGTAACAAAATTGAGTTGGGTTCGTCATGTCCTATAATTGTATTTGAGAAATCACTTAGAGTTGATTATAAATTTTTAGAGTAACACTCATTTGAATCAAATTTATACTATACATGAACTTTATCACTATTATGTGTAAAAACTATCACCGTTATGCACAAAAACTTTTTCACTGTTTCAAAATATAAAATATTTTTTAAACAATAATTATTTTTATGTGTAATAGTAATAATTTTTATGGATAATAGTGATAGTTTTTATACATAACAGTGATACTAAAAAATCGAGTTCACGGTAAACTCGGGTTCATACATTTTTGTCAAACTTTTAGGTGGTGTTCGTTTTCAGCCGGGGAGGTCCGGATGGGGGATGGGCCTCCCCCGTCCCGTCTACTTTTCGGATTTTCACATCTCATCCTTCATCCAAATACACATCCACCCCTATTATACATATATACCCTAAAATTATCATATCACTACTTTTTTTACACCAATTCATTCTCTCTCATACTTTTCTTATAACAATTAATTACCTCTCCTACTTTTCTTATATTTTTATTTCATACAATCATTATCACACTAACTAACAATAATAAAATAATACATCATTATAATTAAAAAGTATTGATTTGACATAAAACTCCATCCATCCCTACTACATCCAACCCAAAATAAACAAGAGATTACTATTCACAGGATTTCCCCCATCCACTTTTTTCCATCATCAGAATTTGCCCCATCCACCCCAAGCTCAAAACAAACATACCCTTTTATAAACCAATTAGACATTTTTTTATTATCCTTTATAAAAATGACCATAATTATTTTACTTCATTTGAAATTAAAATGAAAATCTCGTTAAACAACCTAGTAAGTGTACAATTATTAGGAAGATCAACTCCATTCATAATATCAACTCATGAATATAAATTACACACAAGATTAATCCTATGGTTAGAAACTAACTAAGGGACACAATAATTAAATAACATGATTAACGAATTACCGTTGGATTAACTATTATAAAAAATATTATTTCCAAATAGGAAACAAAAAAATTGGAGAATTAAGTGGGATTTAGGTATTAATTAATTAAGAAACAACAAATTTCATAAGAAAGGAACAAAAAGGAAAGAAAAAGAAAAAGAAAGGAAGGGAAAGAAAAGGAAGAGACCCACCCCCTTACTCCCCCCCTCCTTCCCCTCCATATTGGTGTTTGTATGCATCACATATACATACATATATACATACACTCCAATACAAGAAACCCAGAAAAATAAAATAAAATTAAGAGCATTGCATTGAGAATCGC
Organism: Stenogyne calaminthoides; assembly: GCA_037126765.1. Lineage (NCBI taxonomy): Eukaryota > Viridiplantae > Streptophyta > Magnoliopsida > Lamiales > Lamiaceae > Stenogyne > Stenogyne calaminthoides. The sequence goes on from JBBCBC010000025.1 coordinate 24,469,791, forward strand.
TTCGATCGTTAAAAATTGATTGCATTCACTCAGTTTCGGAGTTTATACGAATAAATTGGGTACAAGTGCCTGTTGTGCGTACGGCGGTGATCAACTGGAGTTTGATTAATTAGGGTTTTTTTGAATTTTCGGAAATTGGGAAGAATTTGGGGGAGTTGGTTAATAGTGGGTTGTTGTGGGTTTTTTTGTTGGTTTTAAGTTTGAGGTTTTGATTATTGGGGGACTGATATGTTGGATTTCCGAATAAAGGTCGCATTGGGGTTTGGGGGAATTTGAGTAATTTGGGGGGAGGTTTAGGGTTAGGGTTTGGTGTTTTTTTAGGGTTGTTGTTGTGGAAGTGAATTAGGGATGATGGTTCAGGAGCCTGAACTTGAAGAAGGAGAGACTTGCTATTACAGAGATGATGCCGACATTGATCCTGATATAGCCCTCTCTTACATTGTATGAGTTTCTTTTCTGCTTATTGGTGTTATTCAATGTTTTGAATTTATGTTAGTGAAACTGAATAATGTGTTTTTCAATCATGATTGGGGTTCACTAACTGAATTATAGAGATGGGAGTTTTACTGTCTTGATGAACTGGGACATACAATAGATTCATGATCAATGATCCTGGTGTGGAGAATATATTTATGATCAACGATAATATGATGCATCGTATATGAGTCGTAGCAGTTATGTATGAATTGGTTGTCAATTAAATGAGTGATGGGATATTTCCAGGAGTTTCAGAAAGTGGAACATTAAAAATATCAACCTTTTGAAGTCTTGTTGGTTCTTTGGATGATAATGTCGAAATTATCTTAACTTCATATTGAATAAGCGTTTACCAGATATCTATCCATAATGCAGTAAGGCGTAGTTTTCCATCACAGCCTAATAAGTTTCTTCTCTGCATTCAAAGCATACACACATGCACATATATATATATGTATATATTGTATTGATATTGTACCAGTACCACACAACTAATTAAAATAATGACTGTTGTAATTCTTCATCATCCCTGTTCTTAATTCTTCATTCCCGTGTGATCTATGTACCTTTCTCATATTCACTTTATATTTTCAATGATAATAATTACTTTTTGGATCTTGCTTCTAAAAGGGAGACAAGGTTCAAAGTATATTGGGGCATCTGCAGAAAGATTTTGAAGGAGAGGTTTCGGCTGAAAATCTGGGTGAGTGGAGAAACAATTGTGTTTCTCTTTTCTTTCTTCTCTACCAGAAATCGGTAGCCTCAAAACATTTAGGATTTTTTCAGGGGCAAAATATGGTGGATATGGCTCATTTTTGCCCATGCATCAACGATCCCCTTTGATTCGGTTGCAGCAAAAATCTCCACCAAGAGTTCAAAATCCCCTCTTTCCTAAATCTCCTAATGTCTGTCCAGAGGTATGTGTACAATTTCATAAATTTTGGTGTACGCATGTGCAAAGAGTTTCATTTACTTAGTTCCATGGACTATTTTACCCCACAGGGACGGGCCCCTAATCCTGTCATGCCCTCTACTCAGAGGGATGTCACTTCTTCATCCCCCATGAAAACCTCCTCTTCTTTTGGTGCTTCAATAAGAGAAAAGGATACCTTGGCTTCTGTAAAAGTTGCTCTGGCTTTTCCTGGAAAAGTCGAACTTCCTTCAAGTAAGTTAGGAAATCCACCCGATCGCAGGACACTGAAGGTTCGCATCAAGGTGGGGCCCGAAAGGGTGTCCCAATATAATGCTCAAATATGCAGTCTGGGGCTTACATCTCCCTCTTCGTCAGAGGGAAACAGTCATGACGAAAGTGACCAATTACTGCTCGATTCTCGTGAGACACCTAATGAATCTCCTGCCTACATGCTTAAGGTAAGATTCCTTTTCAGTATTCAGCTAGGAGCAACACTTCTGTTCAATGTAAACAACTATTACTATTCAGTGAAAACAACTACATTAAACAACTATTACTATTCAGTGAAAACAACTAATATTGACCAACTAATATCTTTTAGTAAAACAACTGCTCTTGAGTTGCATGGTGCAACTGATGTGTAGAACTATTTGCCTTCAGATAGTAGTGGTGCATTTTGATTGTCACTTTCGTTTTTGGGATGAGATTATTTGATAGGTGAACTTCTAGAGCTGTATTTTCATCCCTGGGACCCACAAGAGATAAATTATTGTCTTTCTTTTTCCTCTTTAATTTTTTGTCCCACCTGATATAGAAATTGGTAGATAGCTTTGGAAGAAGACACATAGAAAATTCATTACAATCTGCTTCAACCAAGTATATATGTCCTCCAAAAAACAAGTATAGTTGCAATGTCTCCTGGCCCCGAATTTCGTTTTTCAAAGAACTATGAATCTACTTTTATTTCCGAAGCCTCTTTCTGATAATTGCAATTTTATTTTCAAAACAGTTGGACCTGGTTGATATTTTTTGTTTGCTTTTTATACAGACAATGACTTCTCTTCCAGTATCCGATGGGTTGCTTCTTTCACCTCTTTGTGAAGATTTACTGACCTTAGCCAGAGAAAGAGAATATTCAGTAAAAACTGAGCATGAAGCTGCACCCAAGAAATCTGCAATATCTGTTAAGCTCTTGAATAATGATGTCTTCAGGGAAAAGAACACAAAAGTTGCTGATAAAATTGGAAAATTTGAGAAATTAGAAGATAACTTTATTGATGATCTTAAAGATTGTGACCAGAAAAGTTTGAGTGGTGATAATCTGCAGCCAATCCACGACTTGAATTGCAAATCTTTACCTGAAGCAGTCAGGGATTCAGATAAGGATGCCCTAATAGAGAAAAGAAAGGGACATAAGATCAGGGTGAAAGCACGGGCAGTTTCTGTGGATGAAAATACTTCTGGTCAAAGTTATGTCAAGTATGAGCAACCAGAATCCAGATGTAGTTCCGTAGAGAAGATTGAGGAAAGAAATTCTCAGAAGGAGGTTTCAGTTGATCGTAAAGGAAGTCGTCTGTCATTAAAAGCTTATTCAGATCATTCTGAAGGTGAAGGGGTTAAAAAAGCTATTGATGACGCAATAAAAACTGCTCCAAATTCTGCTGTTAGTGAACATAATGGGAGGCCAGTTTATGAAGATAGAAAGAAGTTAAAAGGAAGTCAAAGTAGTGTGAAGAAAGAACCAAAAACAGAAAATTCGAGGGATGGTGATTGTGCTGCACCTAAAAGCAAATTTACTGGGAAAAAGGATACTCACAGACTTCATCTGAGCCAGAAAGATGTGGTTCATACAAGTTCAGAAAAAATCGAGCCAAAGGATTTTAGTCTTGATAAATCAAAATCTGATGAGTTGAAGGAGAGATCAAGAAATAAGAAATACTTTGATAAGTTGTCATCTGAGACGCATATAGTCGAGCCTCCAGTGCATTCTAAGGAAGGATTGTTGAGTGGGTTAGAGCAAACAGTGGCTGCCCCTGTGTTGATACAGGAAGATTGGGTCGGGTGTGATCGTTGTGAGAAGTGGCGTCTTCTGCCGTATGGCACAAGGGCTGAGCAACTGCCCGAGAAGTGGGTGTGCAGTATGTTAGATTGGCTGTAAGTTTTTCCCTTGCGTATATTGTCATCTTTTCCTTCTTTCATTAAATATATCTGGTGGACAGTTAAATCTCATTAAAGATGGATGACACTCTTATCAGAATATAAATGTTCTGATGATAAATGGGATCTTTCTCTGTTTGCAGCTCATGTAACTTTATTTAGAGCAAAGCATCGTGATGCCTAAAATATAACCAATAGTTTTAATTATGAAACTTACTTAGATCAATGCAATATGTCCAGTGTTGCAAAAAAAAAAAAAAAAAAGAGGAAATGTCGTATGTTTATTTTTTGGGATGAAGCTGATGTTCTGTGTTAAGTGTATTGCAAATACTTCTATGCACCAATTGCATTGTGCAACTCAAATGCATTTTTAAATGGTATTAGCAGTTTTACTAAAAGTATTAGTTGGTCAGTATTAGTTGTTTTCACTGAACAATATTAGTTGTGCACCAGCTGCACTGTGCAACTGGTGCACCCAAGTGCTACTGAACTTACTCCGAGTGTATATATGCTCTGTGCTGTCGTTGCTTATATACGTATCTTGCATAGAGTTAAACTGCAATGAAACCTGGACTTGATCTCAGTTTTTTCAATCTTCAGTCCAGGAATGAATCGTTGTGATATTAGTGAAGATGACACTTCAGCAGCTTTGCGTGCTTCATATCTAGTTCCTGTTCCTGATAAACAACATAATTTTCAACCTCATGCTAATGGAATCATGGCTGGAGGAATCTCTGATCAAACAAAGCAGCAGAAACTGAAAGAAAAACAGAATTCCGTAAGCATGAATCACATGAATCCTTCTAACGGTAAAAAGCAAATGCAACAGCTGGCAATGAAAAATGGGAGCTTGAAGGATGTGAAGCAATCTCTTCCAGGAATAAATGCTTCAAATAAATCTGATATGCAGCATCCAAATAAATCTGATATGCAGCATCCAAATAAATCAGCAACTGCTTCTGTCAAATTAAATAAGCGAAAAGGGGAGCATGTGGTAGTAGGTGTGTCATTTATGAATAGACCTCATTTCCTTTATGCTAATATGATTTTTAGTTTTGTTTGCCAATGAGATATAATATTGATATCCTGCAGATGATGCAAATCCGAAGAAAAAAATCAAGGAGTCTGGTGAGTACACAGATGGGAAGGGGGAGATAAAAAAGGTTAAATTAAAAGATGCTCTTTTAGTGGACAACTTTCAGCCTTCCGGCGGGAACCTAGGTAGTATAAAATCTGGTCTGCCCAGTAAGACAGCCTTGAAGATTGGGAAGAAAAAGAGCTCACAAAAAGACGGGATGTCTGAGGTATCGGGCAATATCCAAATTTCTGTGAAGAAACACAAAGATAGTATGCAGGATTTACCAACAAAAACGATGATAAGATTAAAGGATAATGCATATAGCCCGCGTCAAGTGGAGAACAATGTGAGCAATCTTCAAGACACAAAGAAATTCGTCAATGAGGAAAGCAAGGATGGTGAGTTTCATAGAGACAAGAGGCCCCGAGTATCTCAGGTTGAAGATATTTCATCGAAAAAAAAAAGTGCAGAAGCTAGAGTTCTTTCAGGGAGCAAAGAACATCCAAGGGGTAGGGGTATTGAGAAAGAACTGGTGGTAAAGCAACCAAGAGCAAAGTCTGTTCTCACAAAAGAAGATATAGACAAATTGAGGAAGGATTTGGGAATTGAAGAGATACCAATGGCTGCCACTTCGAGCTCGTCTAAGGTTTCTGACTCCCGTAAAAACAGACTTAGCTACTTGGAGAGAGAAGGCTCGCCTGTGGAGTCTGTTTCTTCATCTCCCATGAGGAAAGCTGATTTTAGTTTCAAAGCAAAGAAATTTCAAGAAATGAATCAGAGTTCAGAATTGGGCTCAGAAATCATGGATTCGAAGAATAAATTGAAAAAAAAGACAGCTGTTGATGAAACCCGTAAACATGAAGTATCAAGTAACATGAGGCATCCTCTGTCCAATGATTCTAACCTCAAGTCTGCTAAAAAGAATGCAAGTGTGGGGAAGAACAATCTCAGGAAATCGAACGATAGCAGAAGTGAGATGCAATCTTCACAGAAAGAGCATGATAAGAACGATCTGAAATCAAGTTTCGTTACACAGGATCTTTCTAGAAGTTCTTTAGAACAAGCCCAGGTGGCACCATGGGATGGAAAGGTCCGTATTGACCTGCGTCAGGGATTTAAACAAGGTGGATTATGTCCTAACAAAAATGCATCAGGATTGTTGAAAAGAAATCGTGCGGAGATGAGACCTGATGATACTTCTGCAGTTGGTGATACATTGAAGGCCCAAAAAAGCACCGAAAACTGCACAAGTAATGAGCCAGAGAAATCTGTGGCTCCCGACGGAAACAAGAATGTGTCTGGTGTTACTGCATCTACTGCCTTGAAAGCAGCTGAAGATGTCCTGAAAGAAGCTGAAGAACTTAAAACTCATGCTGATTTAATTAAGGTCTTTCTGTGATACTTTCTTTATCTGCTCACACATTTATCATTTCCTTCACATATACTGATCAGTGCAGTCTCGGGATCTGCTTTCCAATATCTTATTATTCTTTACATAATTTTTTGCAGAACTCTGGTTTTAGTTCTGAAAGTAATTACGAGTACTTTAAAGCTGCCCTAAAGTATCTTCATGGCGCTTCGCTTCTAGAAGCATGCAACGGAGAATCTAGCAAACATCTGGAAACGAGACCTATGCAAATGTATGGTGCTGCTGCCCAACTATGCAAGTGAGTAGAGACAATTGGAACCTGAGTGCTTATGCTGCTCCTCATTCTGTTTTTTACTTTCGTTATACTAGTATTTATTAAGAGTGGCACCTATGTAACATAAGAGTCTAATTCCCATTCAAATTGAGTATAAATAGTTATATCTGTATGTAGCTATAAGCTTTCTATATTATGTATTAGGAAGTGAGTGAAAATGCAAAACTTGTAGCAACATTGTTATGAGGATAATTCCTTCTTAAGATTGAAATTGCCAATCTGGGATATTTCTGGTTTGAATTTCAAAATTTATGTCATGCTTTGAGTTGCTACTGTTAAAAAAAGCTCCTTGTATATTGGCCATTTTACTTCTTTTGTTATGGCTTCACATTAGCTTCATGTGATTTGCAGAACTTGTGCAAATGGATATGATAAAAGCCAAGAAATGGCTGCTGCTGCTTTGGCCTACAAATGCACGGAGGTGGCTTACATGAGGATAGTTTATTTCAAAAGTTCAACTACAAGCAGAGTTTGGCAAGATTTGCAAACAAGTCTGCAAATGGTTCCACAAGGTATGATAAACTTTTTCATTAATCTAAATAATTCACCATAAGGTCATGAATGTGCCTAAATACTAATTTTAATAGTCCTATAAACATCTTAAATGCGTTGACAAGTTCCCATCTGTCTTCGTCACTTTAGGGTAAGTAATGACCCTTTAGACATCCTTAATTTCTAAATAATGTAATTTGGATAGTTTCAGATGATAGTGTTATTGATGTCATATTTGGTTTTCTGTTTAGGCAAATCTCCGTCATCTTCTGCTTCTGATGTTGATAACTTAAACAATTTAGCAATGGCGGATAAGGCCGCTTTGTTTAAAGGTAGTGGTTTCTCACCGGGAATCATGTTATAGTGCCTCGCAACCGCCCTAACTTTGTTCGTCTGCTTGATTTTGTAAGTTGATTCCTTAGAGTAATGTTGGCTATTTGTTTTATCCATTCTTTTCTGCTGTTCTTCTCCAAGTCTTAATTTTTAGAATATTGAGATCTATGTTTTCTTCGTGCACTTGTTTTTAGTACTTTAATTTAATAGTTATATCATTCTCCTTGAATTAGAGTTAACTTTTTGTTCCATTTATTGTGTTTCTACAATATATCCCATTTGCGCCCTTTGAACGTACTACCTGAGCCTACCCCTTCCTATGTACTAGCCAAAGTTCAGTTTGGCGTGCTTTACCCATCCCACAACCTGGATCATTGTAACTATGCTGCAATGAGTTTCCTGAACTTTATTTTGAACTTTGCGCCATTATAATAGAAAAATGAAAACTTTAGTATCCGTGGAAAGTATAATTTAATGGAAAATATTTCTATGCACCAATTGCGCCGAGCAACTTAAGTGCATTTTAAATGATGTTAGTTGTTTTACTAAAAGGTGTTAATTGTTTTTACTTAACAGTATTGGCTGTTTTCATTTAACAGTATTAGCTGTGCACCAGTAGCCCTGTGCAACTAGTGACTGTTACTCTAGTTCAGTATTTGTTTGAGTGCTGAAGGATTAAAGGTTAATCTTGTTTATATGTGAATTGCACATGATATTATTCTGAGAAAGTTCAGTTCAGTTTAACTGTTCATGTCATCTGATTATAGCATTTCTTTTTGGAATAATGGTCATTGAAGAACCACCACTTACAATTTGGTTTTTTTTTCTTGATCTATATCTGGGATATGCATTCAACTGTTGATATTATTTTCTTTTTCGCAGACAAAAGATGTAAATTCTGCTATGGAAGCTGCCAAAAAATCACGGGACACATTTGCAGCTTCTCTTGTAGAACTAGAAGAGTCACAGAATAAAGACTCCATTGTTTTCGTTAAGAGGGTTATTGACTTCAGTTTTCAAGATATAGAGGAATTCGTTCGTTTGGTATTGCTAGCATTTAACAGCATCAACCACCACGGTGTCCCTAATAATCGAGAGTAGTCAACTGTACATTCTTTGGTTTCTGCCATTCATTCCCTTTGAGGCCCGTTTGTCAGCGGGCCATAAAAGACGTGCCATACCAAAAAATGATGCCCAACTGGATCTGGTGACAAAAGGAGGCTGTAAGAGGAGGCATATTGGTTTCACACTTCCAGATCTGCTGAAGAATAAAAACATAACAGCTAATTATAGTTCTGTACATTTGTACAAAATGGGGTTACTTGCTATTCTTGTAAAATCATTTTTGATTGCTTCTTTTTCGCAAGATAGGCGCAGAATATGCTCAAAATTCTTGATGCAACGTCGAATGGATAGCGAAAAAAGCACGTGTTTTGTGCATGTTTTAGCACGAGATTTAGAGCTCACATAAGAGTGCAGTTTTGATATCTAGGTTATAGATTCTTTTTAGTTAGAAAAGAGACTGTTAATAGATATTTTTAGATTATAACATTATTCATTTCAGGAGGCCTGGCTTTTAATATAGATATTAAGGGACTTTTAAATTTTTAATTGTGTTTCAATATTTTTTTTCACCGTTTTAATTTTTCTGCATATTAGGGATTTTTGTAAATGGAGTTAACCCTCTAGTTTTTCTTATGAGGGCTTACTATTATATGCAGTTTTTGGGGTCGGAGAAATAGTGATGTGTATTAGATAAATCTACATTTTATATAAAGTATTATAAGAATCTTAAATGTGTGTGAGTCTTTTTTCTGTGTGTGATATTTTGGTTTCTTAGAAAGAAGTTTAGAGGAATTATTTGTTTGTGGTTTTATGCATTCGGGTGAAGCAAAGAGGGAAGCATCTGAGTGGGTTAATTATTACTCAATAGACTTATTTGTAATTTAAATGTATTGAGTAAAGTACATTTAAAGGTAATAATTTTACTTTAAAAAAAAAGTTGAAATTACTCAATAGAAATAATATCTATATATAAATATGAAGTTATGAACCCATTGGGCTCTCTTTTCTCTACTATAACCCTCTACTTTCCTTGTTTTTCTTCCGAGATTAATTGAATTTAATCTTTAATCCCACTTCACAACTAGGGGTGAGCACTAGTAGGTAATAATCGAAAAATTGAGCAGAATCGAAATCGAAATATATATTCGGTTTGGTTTAATTTGGTATTTGGAATTGATATCAGTTTTGAAATTTTAAATTTTTGGTATTCGGTTTCGATTTCGGTTTCGATTTTAAGGTAAAAATATCAAAAAATCGAAACCGAACAGAATAGAACTATATATATATATATAATTTTTAAACCCTAGTTCATTTATACACTTAACCTAACTATAAATTGAGCTGCTTTATTGTTTACTATAATCTATAAATTGGATTGTTTTGATAGTTTATAATGTGGGCAAGTTCTTTGATATGAGAATTTAGGTATTGTTATGGATTTATGGACAAGTTTTTTTTGTTTTTAAAAAAAGACCTAATTTAAAGTCCAAAATATTTTAATTTTTCGGTTTTATATCGAAACAGAACCGAATTTTTTTCCGGTTAGTTTCGATTTTATGTGGGTTCTGTTCAGTTTCGGTATGTAATTATGAGAAGTTCGATTAATTTAATTTCCTTATTCGATAATCGAAATACCGAATGCTCAGCATTGTGAACCATTTTAAAATCATTACATAAAATTTTAAATAAGAAATGTAATTGGAATGGCGTCGAAGACCAAATGGAACATGACAATTATGGATGAGCATTAATTAATAACGTATTATATTACTAATATATAAAGTATGACTACACAGGAATTGGAAATATGAACATTTTATGTACATCAAATGTTGTAGAAAAACTACTGCACTTATTCTTTATGTAGGTAAGGGGGTTGTACACCCTTTGCCAAATTAATTTGGGTTGGTCAATTTCCAAAGACTTTATTCTTCACTCAGCCTAACATTATGATTTATATGCACTATAAGAGGACACAAACTAATTCAAAGGGCCAGCTACCTTTATTTCCAATTTGGGAAGATTATGGACTAAATTTGGCGTTCCTACTTCATCGTGCAACTCAAATGTACTTTTTAAACTTTTAATTTATTTGAACTTAAATGTTCAATTTATTTTACACTAAATAAATTATATTTTTTAGTGAAATTAAGTTGAATGTTTCAGTAAAACACATTGCATATTAAAAAAATACATTTAAATTGCATGGTGCGCCTGGTGCACGAGAGACCTACTCTTCTCGACATTATAAGATCGATTCAACATAATTTATTTGAAAATTGACAAATTCTTCTATACACCAGTCACACCATACAATTAGTGTTTCATGAACAATATTATTTATTTATAAAATATTATTTTTTATTAAATAATATTTTTTTTGTTATCACTGAACGTTACTAATGGATCAATATTAGTAATTTTTATTGAATAATATTAACTATTCTTATTAAAGATCGTTAGTTGTGCACCAATTGCGTGATACAAATAAGTAATGCTCTTGAAATTTTTGTATCCGCTGAACACTTGATATGGCACACAAATAGATGAGGAATATCATCCTTTAAATGTGGAATCATACCCTATATTATGATGATGATTGATTTCCTTGAGAATAAAAAAAGTTTCCTTTGTTTGATTTAATTCCAAGCTAGTGGGCATAATTTATGGAATTTTGACTGCTTATCTATTTAAAGATCTTCTTTATGGAAAGAAGATACGAAACAAAGCTGCATGAACAAGTTGACAAAGTATAATGTGAACAAGGTGAAACTGGTTAAGTAGTGTGATTTATATTATTAAAGAGTATGATTTTTTACTATAAAGAGTGTAATATTTTACTATAAAGAATATTACTCATAAAAGTGAAGGGTGTGACTTATATTATAGCAAAGAGTGTCGTAGTAATAGCTGAAGGGTGTGACTTATATTACTAAAGAGTATGTCTATAAAAAAAAATCAATTTCACAACATACCAACTCGAACAAGTTATGTTTGTTTCGGGCTTGTGTTTGAAATTTTGACTGAATGACGTTTTTCAAATCTTAGTAAAAACGATTTACCCTCCTTTTAAATAAACAATTAAAATAAAATTAAGTAATCAAAATAAGAAATGTACACAAATTAATTAGTGAATTAAATAATGTGTAAAGTGGTGAAATTATATTTAGTTTTTCAAATCTTAGTAAAAATGAGTTACCCTCCTTTTAATGAAACAATTAAAATTAAATTAAGTAACCAAAATAACAAATGTATACAAATTAGTGAATTAAATAACGAGTGAAAATGGTGAAATTATATTTAGTTCCGGTCTCGCATAAATCATTCCATGTAAGAATTTGTTTGAAATATATTTATTTTCAAGTTTTGTAGGTAAGTAGAAAAAATTGATACAAAAAATACGCAATATGTGGAGAGTAGGTTTAATGTATGGCTAAGAATTCAGGATCGTGCACTTATAGTGCATTTTAGAACCATATAACTTGTTATACTGAAAAGTGCAATTTATTTACACGGAATCAACTATTAATATAAAAAAATAGTTGCAAGATTCAATGTAAATACGTTGCATATTTCAATATAATAAATTGTATAATTTTAAAATACATTATGAATGTACGGTACATCTAAATGTACAAGAGACCCACTCGTAATGTATAGTACAATGATAATATTAGTTAAATTTAACCCAAAAAAACTTGTATATAGGGAAACAAATATTTCTTTTCAACACAAGATATATTACTTTGAAGGTAAAATGTGATACATATGTTTTCCTCGTGAATATTAAATTGTACTATTTTGAAAATGTTAAATTGTAACTTAAAATTTAAATTAATATTTTTCGTTTGCTAAAAGTGATGTCTTTTTCCTATAACGAAAAATATTTTATAGACAGTCTCACACAAAATTTATTGATTTTAAAAGTTGACTTGTAATTTAAAAATAAACACAATGTGAGATATTAAATTAATTTCAGAATCATATCGCTATATCTTTTTTTATATTTTACTTTGTATTTTTTAATTTATATGAATGATACGTGTACATAAATACTAAATTTAAACAATGATCAATATATATATTACATGTATACATGTTAAAACTTAAAATTCCCAAGATAAACATATACAGTAAAACCTCGTTAAATTAATACTCGATAGATTAATAACCTTGCTGAAACTAATAATTTGTCCGGTCCCAAGTTGGGACCAGTACAAATTTGGGACCCAATCAATAAAATTATAAGATAATAATTTTTTTGAGATCCCAGTGTATATATATTGGTCCCGACGAAACTATAAATTAATAATTATTAAAAATAATTCATATACATATATATGATGCACTTGAATATTCTTAAGACAACTTAGTAAAATAAGAATCTCTTTGTAACTTGTTTTTTTCTTGAACTTCAAATCTATGTTGATCTCATCTTTAAATCTCCTTACTGCACCCAATAGTTGTGGCGTTGTCTTCTCGTACTGCAACAAAAAGTTATGAAGAGTTGTTGATGCTTGCAATGCTTCTTTTAGAGTGACCGGTTCCAAAGCTATTGAATCATCATCTGCTTCATTATCTTCCGGATTATGAATGACATCGGCCACTATCTCTTCTAGACTCTGAACTTCGTGACATTGATTATTTTTCACGGGAAAGTCGAGCAATTAATTCAAATCCATTTTGTGGTGATATTGCATACGGTGATCAAATTCTCAAGCTCACGAATGTCTTCTCGAGTTGCATCATTTGCACTTGAGTCGCTTTGATTTTCGGCGAATTTTTTGCGGTGTCGAAAGCAATTTGCTATTCTTCTTGATGAACATTTTAGGTCCAAGGCGACCTTTGCCATATTGATAGCATCTAAAACATTGATCTTTTCTAGAGATGGTATGTCTAACTCATAGCCTTCCAAAATCTTACGGTAAAATCTTTTGCGGTAATACATTTTGAAGGCTCTTATTATGCCGGCATCACATGGTTGAATTTTTGAGGTCATGTTTGGGGGTAGAAAAAATAACTTGATGTTTAAGTAAACCTTGAATATTGTTTGAATGAGTGGGCCGAGTTATCGACTACAAAAAGAATTTTTCTTCCATGCATTTGTTCATCCGACCAAGCGAACATATTCTTGAAAAGCACTCGGACATCCAAGCTCTCTTGTTGTACGGTATTGGCCAGTTCAAGCTATTCATATTGACATTCTTAAAACAACGGGGCTTTGCATACTTACCAATAATCCATAGAGGAATTTTTTTGAGCCATCTTCATTGCAACAAATAACAATTGTCAACCTCTCTTTATCTTGTTTTCTACCTTCAAGTTGCTTTGTTGCAAGTGAATGATCGATCGTAATTTTAAAAACAAAACCGGTTTCATCCATATTAAAAACATCTTTCCTTGAAATTGATCAATTTTTTTCCATAATGGACTCAAATTTATTCTCCATATCATGCATGTCGGTGATCCACTCTTTCGAAAGCGGTGATATGATTTGATACCATGCCTTGATTTGAATTTCTCAAGCCAACCTTGTGAAAGACGATGATATCACGGGATCCTCTGGATGTAAAAGCTTAAAGCGCCTCATTCGCCTTCTCTAAGATTAGCTCCGGTTATATTCACACTCTTGATGTTGGAGAAACCACTCATAAACAACCTTCTCAAGGTCTGGATACTTGGCTTATTTCTGAAGCTAATCCAACCCACCCACCTTTCTCAAAGTCAAATGATAGGAATTCTGCAGATCTCTTAAGAGTGTTCGAAATTGTTGCTTGACTAACTTTCAAATTGAAAGATTTTTCAACCCATTTCACCAAATCATTCTGAGTGCATCGGGTTGATCTCTTATACTCACATAACATCTTTCGTTGTTGGTTGGTCATTGTTGATTTTTGAATTCCTTTTAGATGAGTGACCATTTTTGTGTGCGATTTACCAAGATTCCAATGGATAAATATATAGTTCTGATTTTTATCCATGATTCAATGCACAAATGTTAGTCCAATGAACCATATTTTTGTATTTTCCAAAACCAATTAATTTAAACAAGTCACTCCAACTTCCACGTGAGTTTGTATTCATGAAATTCTACTAGTACATTTGTATTTTAACTTAATTTTCATCAATAACTATGCATGTATACTTAAAGTTATTCAAAGAATTTGGAACTTTGAAGGTCAACTATGCATATACGTTAAAACCTCTTTAAATTAATAAATTATTAATTTATCGATATAATAATATCTCTATAAATTAATAAAATTATCCGGTCCCAAAGTTATTAATTTATAGAGGTTTTACTGTATTTGCGCTAAAAATAAAAACATACACATAAAAAAGTTTAAGCATTCTGTCAAAATAAAAATAAAAATTGAAGCATTGTATTTGTAATCGAATGGAAAAATCCTACCTTATGGGGACAATTTTTGTCCCAAAACAATTTCAGAACATGAATCAAATTTAAATCTGCGTACTTGACGTTTGATTTTGGGTTATAATATTTTTAAGGGATTAAATTTTTTGTAGTTCAATAATTTGAAATATTTTTGTAGTTCAATAATTTGAAATATTTTTGAAATAAATCCCGATTATTTTAATTTTTTTATTTTTATTTTATAATTTTTTTAAAATTGATCATTTTTTCTTTCTTTGCAAGAGTTATCAAAATAAATATGTAAATTTGTCACATGTGTAATTATTTCATTTTTTTTTTAAATTTCGATGCGCCATTTGAACTTTTTTAATTCTAATAATTTTAGGTCGGGTTTTGGATCGAGTTTAAAGACAATCTAACTTTTAAAAGAAAAAGGCGAATCAAATCGGTTTACTGAGTCTGAATTGACAAAAAAATCCAAAAAATAAACCAAATTACTTAGAAATCAGTATTCCTCCTTAAAAAAAAATAAGCAGAAAAATTCCGATTAGAATTAAAAAAAGTATAGGTGACATTTCAAAATTAAAGAAAAAAATAAAATAATTACACATGTGGCATTTCAAACTCACTCTTCCTCCTTCCAGTCTTTTTTCTCTCGATTTTCTTACGCAATTTTTCAGATCCTTCAACACTCTTCTCACGTTGTTCTTTGGACTGATGATTTTTTTTCGCGCTTGCACTTATTTTTGTTCATGTGATAACACATTTTTCTTCATACGGTAACACTTTTTTGTTCATGTAGTAACACATGATTTCTAGTAATATGTAGCATTAAATACTTGCCTTTGTATCTTTGTGTGAATCTTTCGTATATTCTTTTATGATTACGTGTTGCCTTGTGAACATTCATGTGTTACATGTTAAGTAAGATATGAAGATTTTTTTAGTTTAACAATGTAGTAACATATATCCATGCAGTAACACATGGAGAATGATAATGATTTTTTTAAAAACATGATAATATAATTATTTTTTCGCGTAGTAGTACATTTCGTTTCTATAAGTATCACACATGAAAAAACTTGACAAAAAATGATAATGTATTTTTTTTTAATGTAGTAATATATTTTACTTCTATAAGTATCACACATTTTTTTTTCATATAATAACATAGCATGTAGTAACATACATCAAAACAAACAATATAAATTTAAAAATTATGCGCTCAATAAAAATTGAATACCAGATACATTAAGAATAGATCTGAACCATTAAGTTATAATATAAATTTGATAAATATATCCTTCTATAAATATATATCACGTCTGCATCGACCGAATTTAAGGAGCGACCCGCCCGATCCGCCCATGACCCCGAAATCTTGGTCTTTTATTTTAATTGTGCTAATATAGTAATATTGCACCTGTCATGTATTACTTTACCTTAAATTAAAATGTTATTTATGAAATCTCATACATATATAACAGCTTAATTACTAGACAATCTTTAAAAATTACGCCTTCCGTTTCACCCCACAGATTACCTTTTACATGAGTAAAACTTTTTGCAGCTTGAAATTGGAGAATTCTGATGAGCCCACCAATTCAACAAAATTCAAACTTATGCAACATCAACATATCACCATCATGCCACTTGATCAAATAAGACTACCTATATAACATTATTATTCTACATACACACAAATTTTTATATGCAATATTGCACTTACGACTGTTCAAGCTACGAATTTTTAAATTATATTTATAATTTATATGAGATATTATGATTTAAATGTGCAGCATAATTAGTGCACAATTATATCTTTTAGTAAAATATAACAATACTAATAAAATAATAATTTTTTTTTATGAAATTACATACACTTGCTAAAAAAAATTAATTTATGCAATTGATATATACAAGCTTTTATGAATAATATGATATTTTTCCACTTATGCTTGATTGATCATGGGCGGACACTATTCGATTTTTCCGTCGTGATTGATATTACATGTTTTATTATATTTTATTAATAAACATAAAAAAATAATAATAAAAAAAAAAAATGTGTTTGTAAATGTAATACAAAAAGACAATAGGACTAACAAGAGGGGGGCCTTTTTTTTGTAGCTTTTGTTAGTGTTTGTTAGAAAACCAGAAGATGATGGAATCAATCACTTGATTTGGTCTGTTTAAATGCAGAGGATTGCAATAATAGTTGGAAAATGGAGATCTATGGGCTATGGCCCCTCCACAACCACTTGCTTTCTAAATAAAAGTAGAAAAGAATTTGTACTTGCTATATATTATTTCTTGTAGCCATCACCTCAACGTAGGAAATTGAGCAATCACCAAAATTTTTGATATATCGCACTTATTTAATTGAAAAATATCAAATTTATTAAAATTTTGATATATCAAAATTTTCGGTACGATATGATATCATATTAAAAAGTTTTAGTACGATAAAGGTATAATAAATAAAAAATTTTGGTATTTT